>JAQQAE010000366.1:0-34920 GCA_029823295.1 Pseudamia nigra
TGCACCAAACTTTACATGTAGGTTAAAGGTCCCATCCTGAACACAGCCATATGACAATAATGTATCTCAGTTATAGCACCACTTATAAATAAGTAAAATGCTGTATCTCAGCTCCAGATGAACAGATCTGTCTCAAATTTCACATGTATGAGAAGAGTCCAAGATTTAATAGCACCACCTGTTGGGAACAGGAAGTCAGCCTTGTGGCACCGTCCTCATCTGATTGACGTGAAATTTGCCGGGTGCATTCTGCGGCTGGTGTCAAGTGGCATGACAGCAGAGACCCCTTGGCCACTGCCTGGATGCCATCACGCAGGCGTGCGAGAGCCTATTCAATGCTGCTTGAAGCTGTAATTATTTATTTATTTATTTATTTATTTATTTTTTTCCTTACATTGTTAATTTTCATGAATTTTCTACTCATCGTTCAGTTTTTGTTGTTGGTCAAATAATGACAGTTTGGATGAACAACAGCCTTGGTGGAGGTTTGTGCTCTCTGAGTGCCCCCTGGCTCTGATAGCAGCTGATCTGTCATGACATGAAGTTGATCCCCCTTTAAATTTTGCTGGGGAGGTGGGAGATATTGCTAATTATGTTTGCTTGTTTATGTTTTTGCTCATTTTGTAATTATGTTTGCTTGTTTATGCTTTTGCTCATTTTGTTGCTTCTTTTTTATTTTGTTAATTTATTTGATTATTTTTGTTAATTTTGCTTATTTTGTTTCTAAGTTTTGTAAGTTTTGCTTATTTTATGGCTTTGTTAGTTTCTGCTGTTTTTGAGCTGTCACAGTATTATTGGATAATGTGACAATGTCATTGGGAGGAAAACACACCTACTCACTGAGATTTGACTGCATGTACTGTAGCCGAGTAGAAGTACAGTACACTATTTTCATCACAAATGTAACGGCGTAAGAGTAAAAAGTATTCTGCAAAAACCAAATCTCTCAGAAGTACATTTTATGGGAAACACTACTCAAGTTCATGTAAAGGAGTAAAAGTACTTGAGTACTACCCACCTCTGGTTGTGTCATATTTCTTATTCAGGGTTTCTCTTACTCTTCTCACAGGATTTTGTTCATCATTACCGTGTGCTGCTCCCAGAAGGCACCAGGCCCACCAAGGAGGGCATCCAGCACTGTTTGGACCAGCTCAACCTCGCATCAGATGGGTATCAAGTGGGCAAGACGATGGTATTGACTCTTTACAGTTGATTATCTCTGAAACCTCTTCCACTAATAAATGTTAGTGGAAGAGGTGAAGCATATTTAGTTTTAAAATACTTGGTTAGGAGCAGATGGATTCAAAATGATTTTATATACAGTTGTGCTCATGAGTTCAAATTCTTCTGGCAGAATTTTTTGGGCTAATTTTGAGAGAATATGAATAATTATACAAAAACTTTTCTTTCACTCATGGTTAGTGGGTGGTGAAGAGATTTATTATCAAACAATTGTGTTTGCTCTTTTTGAATTATAATACCTCTGTCACAGTAGAGGTGGAATGTTGTTCTGAGTGTATTCCAAATAATTGGCCCGAATGTTTTAATCATGTTTAAAACTTTCAGGGTGACTGCATTCTAAACATTTTTACAACATTCAAACAGCATACAAAACCTTCTGATCACATTCAAGGTAGAAGTGCAGCGGCAAACAACTTCAAATCCTGCCAGAATGACCTGAAAGCACGTTGAAGGAGCTGGAATGCACCTTCCAACCAGCAATCGATCTCACACACACGACATTTGAAGTGCATTCTAAATATTCTGACTGTATTCTAACAGCATTCTCAATAATCCTACTATATTCCAATTACATTCAAGCTGCATTCCAGAACTATTACACCCAAGATGTGCAAGAATGATTTGGGGTTTAGAAGCATTCTAAGTAGTGTATTCCAATGGCATTCCTACAAATTTCTGAATTGAGTGCGATTTTCTTCAGTACAACTGGTTCTGCTGGGTTGTCACTGGTTCTGAACAAGCGTGATGGGGGCTATAACAACAGAAACTAACTGAATGACCCTAATCAAAAGTTTACATACCCTGCAAGTTTTGGCCTGATAACATACACACAAGTTGACACACATGGGTTTGAATGGCTACTAAAGGTATCCATCCTCACTTGTGATCTGTTTGCTTGTACTTAGTGTGTGTATAAAAAGTCAGTGAGTTCCTGGGCTTCTGGCAGACCCCTGCATGTTTCATCCAATGCGGCACTGATGTTGGGGAAAGCTAAATTATTATCAAAGGATCTGCAGGAGTAAATAGTTGAACTTTGTACAGGAAAAGGATATAAAAAGATATCCAGGGAACTGAAGATGCCAGTCAGCAGTGTTCAAACTCTAATGAGATAGTGGAAAATGAGGGATTCTGTTGAAACCAAGCCACTGTCACATAGACCAATAAAAATTTCAGCCATAACTGCCAGGAAAATTGTTTGGTATGCAAAGAAAAACCCAAAAATAACTTGAGTTGAAATGGGCTGCATGGTCAAATCACCAAAAGAAAGCCATTAGTACGTCAATGCCACAAAGCAGCTCACTTACAATATGCCAGACAGTATGGAGATGAGCCACAAACCTTCTGGAACCAAGTTATTTGGGGTGATGAGACCAACATGTACGTAACTTTTCTGTCACAACCATAAACACTCCATTCGGAGAGGAGTCAACAAGAAAAGTGCACCGACCCTACCATGAAACATGGAGGTGGATCGCTGATGGGCATGTGTCAGCTCCAAAGGCACAGGGAACTTTGTCAAAATTGATGGCAAGATGAAAGAAGCATGTTACCAGAAAATACTGGAGGACAGTTTGGATGCAGCCCAGAAGCTGCACATGGGATGCACTTGGATGATCCAGTGTGACAATGATCCAAAGCATAAGACCAAGATGACCTGTCATTGGCTACAGCAGAAAAAAGGTGAAGGTTCTAGAGGGGCCATCTCCGTCTCCTGAACTTAATATCATTAAGCCACTTTGTGGAAATCTCAAATGTGCAGTTTGTGCAAGACAACTGAAGAATTTAAAGGAACTGGAGGCTTTTTGTCAAGAAGAAGGTGCAGCTTTACCATCTGAGAAAATAAAGAACCTCATCCACAACTACCGGTACCTCAAAAGACTACAAGCTGTCATTGATGATAAAGGAGGCAAAATATGGTACTAAGAACTAAGGGGATGTAAACTTTTGATTAGGGTCATTTGAGTATTTCTGTTGTCATGATTTAAAAAGAGCGAACACAATTGTTTGATAATGGATGGCTTCACCAACCACTTGCCATGAGTGAAAGAAAAGTTTTTGCATTATCATTCATGTTCTCTGAAAAATGGTAAAAAAAAAATCACAAATTCTGTCAGGGGATATAAACTTATGATCACGGCTATATCGGTGTATATTAAATTCATGCAGTCATTAAATAGGTATTTACATAAAAGCATGTCATGCATTTTCCTTGGATTTCTTCTGTTCAATAAATCATACAGAGTTTTTGTAGGTCTTTGATGCTTGTATTTTTCTTGCAGAGCCAAAATAGTGATTTTTTTTTTTTTTGTCTAACAGGTTAGATGCAATTTTGAAATTGGTCTGACAGTAAAGATTACACAAAACATACTATAGCAAAGTCATTTTGTAATTGCTTACTAACCCACTATCCAGCTGTGTGAAGTCAAAACAAGGCTTTATTGTTATTTTTATCTTGTGTTGTTGGTGTCAATAAATGTCAGACTGTGTGTTTTATTTCTGTTTTCAAACAGATAAATGTGGAAATTGAAAATGCAGGGCTGAAAATCAGTTTGCTGAAGTAGTAGATTGTAAGGTTTTCACACTTGACTGGAATTATACAGACATAAGTACTCATAACCATAGGGCTGACCTCATATTTGGTCAAAGCATCCTCTCTATGATCAGAAGGGTTTAATGAAGACGTCACACGACATTTGGCATTTGTATGTCCACGATATGAGTGAGTCATCATGGAAGGGTGTGTGCCTTTAGGTTTCTGTCTATATAATTAAAGGACTGTAAGGTCTATACCTTACATTCTTGGACCCATTTAAAAGGCCCAGAACTTCCCTTTTTGGATGTGACTCAAAATGAGTATGTCATATGTGCATCCAGCCTCATTGTGCGTGTGTGATGTCCTGTTGTGATGACATAGTGTCCCCCTCCTCTCAGGTGTTTTTGCGGGAGGCTGAGCGTCAGCAGCTGCAGGGCTTACTCCACACAGAAGTTCTCAGGTTCATCGTTACGCTGCAGCGGCGCTTCAGAGCCCAGCTGGAAAGGAAGCAGTTTACCAGGATGAGAGAAGCTGCAGTCTGCATCCAGGTACTGTGCTTTGTTATACTTCATTCCTTTCTCTCACAATGATTCTCACACTCACAAAATCATGACTAGTCTTGTCTCCTCTTTTAACTTGTTACTTGTTTGTTTATGTTAAATTTTTACAACAGTGTCAGAGTGCTCTTGTATTATTTGGCGGCATCTTCCAACACAGTAATCCAGACATTTGTTACTACTTTTATTACTACATTTCAGTATCAGTCTGCACTACCAGTCAGATGTTTGGACATACCTTGACATCTTTGCACACCCATTTCATTCTCTCATTAGATTCTCCGGGTGGTCACCCGGAGCTGTTTTCAGTTTCCTAGGTTTGTCTTGTCAAGTGTTAACCTCTTAACCCTATAAAGCCTGACCCAAGAAATAATGCACAGAAAATTGAGATTCTTTTGAATCTGAACCCTTTATTTGCCCCTTGAGCAAAAATTAAATCAAATTAAACAAAAATCATTTGCATCTATGTTTTTTTTTTAGTTGTTTCATATTTGACACAGTGGGCATTAAACTTAATTTACCTCCACCTGGGGCAAAAGACAAGTTACAGATTGTATTCAGCAGGGTTTTGAGTAAGGTTTTTACCCTATGATGATGCAATATGTCTAAGAAATGTGTGTATGAAATATAATGCACACAGTATTATAGGGTTAATGTGCTTCAGACTTTCAGTTGTCTTGTGCAGAAGAAGGGTGGGTGCAGAGTCAATAACATTATTAGTGCTACTACAACTACTGTACAAATTCATATTATGGCAAGAAATGACGGTCCATTATTACTGTAAGAAATGAAGGGAGGTCAGTTTGAAAAATCTCAAGAACTTAAAAGTGTCTCAGATACCAAAACCATCAAACACTATGTTGAAACTGTCATGAGGAGCATCCTAGGAAAGAAAGACCAAGAGCTTCCTCTGCCGCAGAGTTTATTACAGTTACTAGTCATCATTTTGGTTTTATAGAAATGGTGGCGTTTGAACCGGCCACTGGAAGAGGAAGACGAAGAGGAGGAAGATTATGACTACGACCCACATGTCCAGGAGAGTGCAGCACTGTGTCTCCAGGCTCACTGGAGGGGTTACAGGGAGCGTCAGAGGTTCAGGGAGAGGAGAGAGGCTGCATTGGTTCTCCAGAGGGCCTGGAGGTCATGGCTGTATCGACGCTGCACATCAGCTCTGGTTATACAGACAGCCTGGCGCTGCCACCGAGCCAGAGAAGCCTTTCTACAGTTGTACACCGCTGTGGTACAACTTCAGGCATTCAGCAGAGGCTTCCTTGCCAGGCAAAGGTAAACTCTGAGCTATAAATTCTATAATACAATGCTGGCCAGAACCAAAAATTGAATCAAACTAAAAATGAACATTTAGATGAGGTCAGTTTAAGATTGAAACATAGAATAGTCGGTAGTTCACACTTTTATAAGTAGTATTTTATAGTATCATTGTCTGATTATCAAACTCATAAAAAATATACTTTTTTAAAAAAGTAATTCCTCCAAAATCATTTAAGAATAATAACACTCAACTTTGTGGCCAGTGTCTTTGTCCATATATGCTACGATTTCTCACCCACTTAATGTCCGTCAAATAACTGTGTACAGAGGATGCAGAAACCATCTAAGTGTTAATAAAAGCAAACAGTTCAGTTATAGCAGCGGAATAGCAAAATCAGATTAATCTTGGCACAGTGCTCCTACAGTGTGTTAGGTCATTGTTCAGTGAACAAACATACCAGTCTTAGCAAGACCATGCCATTGTGTGTGCAATCCAACACAAAGTAGCTCTAAAATCACCTGAAGTGTAGAGGTTTTTGTTTATATCAGATCCTAACTGGTGTAAGTATGGTGAGCATTAGCTGCTTAAAATATCTCTTTGCTATAGAAACTGATACTTTAGGAGAAAGGTTCATCAACCCTTTTTTTTTTGACAGATTCAGAAAACTTAAGGAACAGAGGCTGAGGGAGAAGACAGAGCAACAGGAGAAGCTGCTTCAACTACAAAATGGACAGATGAGTGTCTCCCCTGAGGAAGAGGAGTCACCAGAGACAATCACAGGTTTGGACCTCAGTACCTGGGAAGATCGCTCATATGAGGAACGAGAAAGAAGCCTCAAAATCTACAGCAGCGCTGAGGGTGCTGTTAAAGAGGAAGGAGAAAGAGAAAATGCCAGGCCAAGAGAGAGTTTGTCCAAAGTGCACTCTGAAGGACCAGAACCAGCCTTGATACCCCATGTTGTAGTTCGAGAGCGCTCCAGAACTGTAGATGAGCCCAGTCAGAAAACTACTCGCGCCAAAAGAGAGAGTAGGCGAATGCGAGAACTGGAGCAGGCCAAGTTCAGCCTGGAGCTTCTCAAGGTCAGAGCAACAAGTGGGGGAGCCTCCTCCCCATCTGAAGAAAGACGCTGGTCTGTTGAGTTGGTGCCTCCTGCGACCCCGCCTCTACGTTCACCACAGGGCACGCCCGACAGCCAGAGCTCCAAAGGCAGCTTTGAGCTCCTCAGCATGGATGAAGAGCCACCGAAAGCTTCAGAAGAGATTACAGACAGTCAAGACCCCAGCTCTCCTGTTCCCTCAGTAGCTCCAGAAACTAGTGGAGAGGTTGTTTCTTCAAGGCCAAGGCCAAAAAAATTACCCAGGACTGAGGTTTCAGATAGCATGGCTCTACCAGGCAGCCAGGTCCAGGCTAAACTGGATCCAGCAGCCCCATCTGTCACACATCCGCCCAAAATCGAAAACTACCTCCCTACATTTTACAACCCTGCTAGTGGAGACACCGCCATCATCAACCGTCGACCTGCCAAAGAGCCTCAGCAGAACACGACAGCCACCACTACTACTGTTGTCAAGCCTCAAAAAGACAGGCGAGAGTCAGCACGTCGGCCGGTGGTGGTGGTCATTAGCATGCAGAAAGAAACACCACTCAGTGAAGAGCTGACTGACATGGTCCGTCCCCCTGTAGAGGTTCGAGACTCAGCAGCCCAGACGGGGGAGTTGACACCATCGCCACTGAAACCAGCTCCGTCTCCTGTGCCTCAGGGTGCACCTGCCCCTCGGACCAACCAGGCGGTCATAGACAAACTGGTGCGGCTAAATGAGGAGAAGGAGGAGAGGCAGCGGAATCAGCAGCAGCAGAATGAGAAGGAGATGATGGAGCAAATAAGACAACAGAAAGAAGTGCTGGAGCGTCAGCGGCTTTTCTTTGCTCAGAAAGAAAGAGACATGTTTGAGAAACAAAGAGGAGAAGCACTGCACAGGATACAGCAGAGTCAACAGGGCGGGCAAGATGTTGGCGGGACAGCCACAGCCGGGAAACCTGTGAGACCCAGTTCCCTGCTGATCGAGAGAGCACCAGGGCTCAGTCCTCATGTTAGAAACCAGACAGACTCCGCTGGGCAGTTGGCTGGGATTAAGGGCAGTGCTCCTCGACCCCAGCTGCCTCCTCAATCTGTATCTGCTCCCAGAGAAAAGCTCAAAGATAGCAGGCCCGTTGCAGAAGGCTGGGCACCTAAACTTACCCTCGAGTCCAGAGACGTAGGAGGAGCCAGAGTTAGAGCTGCCAACAAGAAGGTGCAGAATAATCAGGGCCCTGCAGTTAATATGACTGACAAGCCAGGCAACATCTTCTTCTCTCCAAAGGATAAAGTCACATTTACAAAGTGAGTATACAATTTAAGTTCCCCCTGTATTGATTTTTGTGTAAACAAAATGGTTCAAAGGTAAGTGCTTAACTGCCATAGGTTATAAAAAGTTAAGGTTAGTCAAAACTGAAAAGTAACATTCTTTTCAGAAGTGTCCAAAAAGGCCTTTTTCAGAGAACAACACATGAAAACCCCCTGTGCATAAAAGTGTTGGAACACACTGAGGGCATTATTTGAGCTATATAGTACTACAGAAAGTATTGTGTTGCTATATAAATGACAAGAAAAAGGAACAAAAACAGTGGAAGGCAGACAGACCACCATGTCCCTTAAAAATGCAGGCTTTTCCTGCAGAAATTGCGAAGAAAGTCAAGGTGTCAGTGACTGACAGGAAGAGGTCTGATAGACCCAAAGACACCATCTAGCCATTTGGGTCTGTCAGACCTCTTCCTGTCAGAGTTTCTCAACTTTCTGTTTGCCCTGTGATGGTGAAGGAAACTGTACTCACTTGTTGCCAGCTAAAACATCATATGTCGCGATACATAAAGGGTTAGAATATGATTAGTGGCTCTCTACACTTATTGTTTTTTGTCTTTCTATGCAAAAATGGCTCTTCATATTGTAAACGTTGCCAACCCATTTTAGATGATCTAACGGAATGTGGTGGTCACTTGAGTCAAATGTTGTAATATTCCAAAGCAGGAAATAAGTCATTTACCACTGTTGTTGGAGCAGTTTCTGTGCTGTGGAACATTGTCCAGAGGTATTTTATTATTAATACGTTGTGTTTCAGGTTTGACGATGATGCTCAAGCTAAAGAGATTCCTACCAGTCCTAAAGAGGTGCCTGCACCACTCTCCAAGCCTACAAAAACAACAAAGGGGCGGGATGTAAGCAATAGTTGTTTCTTTTTTTTCTTTTGTTCTTAAAGTCAGTAAACATTCATAAAGTAGCATGTGTCTGCAAGAGTGCCTTTGTGGTGTGAATGAATTAATATGTATTACCAGGATTGTTTCAAATATTACACCAGATCCAGCATGTAACAGATCTACATGGATAAAACACACCAAAGCTCTTTAGTTTAATAAAGCACCTCTGGAGCATCTTCACCATGTCAACATGCTGATATCACTTCTGATAAACTCCAGGTTGGCAGAGCAGGCCAAAAAAAGAAAGCCAGAATGGCACGGACCCGATCCGACTTCCTCACCCGTGCCCCGTTCTCAGTCGGGGGCGATTCAGACGAGGATGACTATGATGGCGACATCCCCGTCAGTCCCCGTCATTACACACTGCCCCTCTCCAAACAGAATGCGACGGAAGCAGTCTTAGGAGAGTCCTGTTTCAGTGACTCAGACATGGTAACCAAAGCGCCATGGAAGCCAACAATGAATCTCTCCACACTCTTAAAGCGTGGCTTCTCTTTGACACGTCTAACCCCCCTGAGCAGATAAGGACTCACACTTCTAACTCAAACTGAGCTTCAACTAACATCTACTTCCTTAAAATAATTTTGAATATTCAGTCACAATGGAAGACACATTTAGAAATACCTGAATCAAAGGACATTTGGGGCTGTATTTATTGTGAAGTATGCAGGGCAATTTCTGAAATATGTCTTCTCTTCAGTGTAGACACTTTTCTAACATGATTTCAGCTTTGTATATCAGTTATAAGAGCAAATTTTCTCCTTGATTCATTCACTTTGGTTGATTAACAATTTGCATGTGCCTTCGTCATCTTTCCTCTTGTTGCTGTTCATGCGTCACACTTTTTGTTTAAATTATAAACCCACCACCTTCTTTGTCACTTCTCACTTTTTCTGATTTTCACTTCCTTTTCCTGTCATGTCTGTTTTCTCAGTCAGTGAATAATGTGTACATATATATATATATATATATATATATATATACTGTATCTGTATATTTTTGTGTCTCATGTCATAAGCATAAGTACTTGAGTAAAAGTCAAAATGTATCCAAACAAAACTACTCAAGTAGTGAGAAACATCATAATGTGTGATTTATTACAGTAGAATATATTGTCTTCAAACAGGTATTTTTGTTTATTTCCTTGATTATTTTGATGATTTTGCTGCTTTGTATGCTCAGCTTTGTTTATTTTGTCCATTTTTAAGCTTACATTATTGTTGTTGTTGTTTTTTTAATGACTGTTGCTTAATTTGTTTGCTTTTACTTATTTTGTTGATTTTTTTTCTCAATTTGTCAGTTACATTGTTCATTTGTACTTGTTATGTTTAATAGTTTAGAGTTTCCTTAATTATTTTGTTCAGTTTTGTTACTTTTCTGGATTATTTCCTGCTCATTTTGTAATTTTGTTGCATTTTTGTTCATTTTCTGCAGATTTTGTGCTTTTTGGGGATCATATCTGTATATCTTTGCTCATCTTGGTGCTTAGTTCATTCATTTTGTTAATAGATTATTTTGTTCCTTTTGTAGATTTGACTGATCTCATTTTTCTTCATTTTAAGCTTTTTTACTCCTACTCATTAAGGTGTTGTCAAATGTAACTGAGCAGAAGTTAACAGTATTGTGCAAAATAAAAGTACATTTTATGGGAAAAACTACTCCAGTACATGGAAATAAGTAAATGTACTTGAGTACGTACTACCCACCTGTGCTAATAAGCTACTGACATCCTGTTGTTCCACTGAGACAATGCTGCCATCTACTGGATAGATCTGTTTAGCTCACGCAACAGTTTTCCTTTAGTTTACGTAATTCTGTTCCTAATGTGTCTTGTACTGTAAATCTCTGGTGTTTCAGCCTGTAAGTGGTGAAGAGCAAAAGAAGATGCACAAAGCCATGTCATCAGGAGATCTGGTAAAAGCGGACTCACTGAGGAAGAACTCCCAAGATGGAAGGTTGGTCTTCATCTGCTTTTTAGTTACTATTTATAAACTATTTGTTTTGAAAAAACAAAATCTTATATTATTATTCCTTTTTCACTGTAATGATTTTGACAGGGTTCGTGGTAAAATGCGTTTCTGGGGCAAGACTAAGTATGGGGATAAGAAAAGAGAGAAACTGATTTGTGGAGCCGATTCCCTGGATGGAGACTCTGGAGACACTGGGCCACTACTGGGAGAAGGTGAGTATGTCAAAACACATACTGGATGGTCTGTGCTGAGAAAATCACTGACAAGATGTATTTCATTACACATTGTACAAATATACCCCTACATGTAGTTTATAAATTCTTTGGATTTTGTCACTATCTGGTGTATGAGTATTTCAAACCCCAATTCCAATTAAGTTGGGACATTGTGTACAATGCAAATTAAAACAGAATACAATGATTTGTAAATCCTTTGCCAGTGATATTCAGTTGAATACACTACAAAAGCATGTTTCATGTTCAAAGTGATACATTTAATTTTTTTTTTGTTTGTTTTTCAAATGTTTATTCATTTTGAATTTGATATCTGAAACACATTTAACACTAGGCAATCCCGCTATTGTTCTTCTCACTCTCTATTATTATTATTCCACACGTCTTTTGGACCTCATCTCCTCCCACAGTTTTCACCCAATTCACACCATTCAAACACCGTAATGTCAATCTCTTTCGAGACAAGTCGGCTATTACTCTTTGTTTGTGACTAGAGTGCTATGCCATGTGGTTACCATGGCAACCCTGCACTGTCATTGCATTTAATCCTTTGATTACTTCTCTACTGAATATTATACTTCATTGTAACACTTTATAATACTTCAAGTCTCAATAAATTTTACTCTTAAACTTTTTCAGTAAGTTCAGCTATTTTGAGTCAGCAATCCCATGCAATCTAAGACATTGCATTTTTTTTGTTATTTTTAATTCTCATATCTGCTTTTGGCGCCTAGGTTTGGACAATTTTTCCAAATATTTGCAATTAAGCCATCACCAATGAATTCAGTGTATAAGTTAGAATAAGTGCTCAAGCTACAAACTATAAAATTTTCACAGCTATAAAAACACAAGCGCAACACTATGCTAAACATGCAGTTATGTTACAAGCCTTATTGCATACTACATAGAGTTATAAGGAGAACAGATGCACACAATACAGGTCCAGCTAGCATGAAAATGTGACATGTCTGTCATAGTTTCATACACATGATAAAATTAATGATTAACACAGATTATTTTTCAAAATTTTCAATAGTTACTCTCCATGAAAATATGACTTGTAAAGTGTCACATTTTCATGGAGACTGCACTTCAGACTTAAGGTAATATAAGTTCTAAAAAAATAAATATCACACCAGTTTTAAGTGCACTAGAAGCCACCAAATGACACCCACTTTTCAAAATTTTCCCATTTGCTGATGCACACCATCGGTACACAGCAACACATTTGGTGTCACACTTGCTTCACATTAAGTCAGTGCAGGCTACTTTTTTTGTCGTCGGGCTACTCAGAAGAATAGGGGCAGTCTGAGTGTCATGAAGGCCAGCAGGCTCCTGAGGGCACTGGGTTGTACTGCAGGAAGGTGTCAGGGTCTGGAGTATCCAGTTATCCAAACTCTGATATTATTCACTTAAACATTTTTTTAGGGAGTCTGTTGATTAAAATTGGGTTTTTTTTTTCAAAATTTGGGCAGGTGTTTTGTTGGGTTGCCAATTTGTTTTAGTTGTATTTCTGAAACTTTTGTGTTTTTGTTCATTTTTCTTCATTTGCATGATTATTTTGTGTAGTTCTGCTCATTTTCTGGATCATTTTGTTTATTTCTCAGTATTATTTTGGCTAATTTTCATTACTTTTTAAATTTGGTTCTTTTTTTTCATTGTCTACACCATTTAATTTATTTTGTTAATTTTCTGGATATTTTGTTTACTTTTGTCCATTAGGTTTGTTAATTTCTGTTGATGTGGACCATTTGTTCAATTTCTTGCTGTTTTTTTTTTTTTCCATTTTGTTCTTTTTGTTGATTTAATGATGTTGATTAAGGCTAGTTCAGTGTTCATTCATCTACTGTTATGTTATTGTTTTTTTTGGGTGCAGCAGATTCAGTAGGTGATGTCCTGTATTTTAAATCTTGAGTTCTTCCCTACTGGAGCGTCACTGACAGGGTTTTTCTATGGCTCAGCAGGTCAGGAAAACATGTCGCCCCCTTGCAGCCCCGATGTGACTTTGGACCGCGGCTTCAGAGACTTGAAGGAGAATAAGGAGCCGTCCCCCAAAGTAAAGCGGCGGCGCAGCGTAAAGATCAGTAGTGTGGCTCTGGAACCAGCGCAGTGGCAGAACGACGCTCTGCAGATCCTCACCTGCACCAACGACTACAGGAGTATGAACAACTTTCTGATGAAGAAGGTACGGCTGAAACACTGCACTCTGTGTCAAATTATACAAGGGTAGCTCCTAGCTCACAGAAATTACAGTCTAGTTTGGTTTGATGCGATATGTAAGTGTACATTAGGCATAACATTATGACCACTAACCGGTGAAGTGGCCGTAATGTTGATTATTGTTCCAGTGGTTTTTGTCAGTGAGTGCATGTATGAGGCAGCAAGTGAATGTTTAGCCCTCAAAGTTGTTGCACTGAAAGCAGCAAATTTTCCAAACTAAGTTAAGATCTGAGCAACTTTGACAAGAACCAAATTGTGACAGTGCATGACTGGGTCATTCCATCCAAACCTAAAGATCTTGTTGGGTGTTCTAGTCTACAGTGGATAGTACCCCAACAAAAATGGTCGGTCGAGGGATGAACAACCGGCTTTCAATCAAAGTATTTGTTAAATGTGTTGGAAAAACTGGTTAGATTCATGAAGTCCCAAGCTCACAACTTACAGGATTTGAAGTATTTGTCACTATAATGTCTAATGTGTAATGTACTGCAGTTATTCCAGCAGCTTTCAGAGGTCTGGTCGGGTTAGAGCTGTTCTGGCATTAAAAGGGAGAACCTACATGACATTATGTGGTAGTAATGTTTTGTTCCATTAGATACTACTGCAAGGGTTTTTGTCCCATTGTCTGTGAGTGTATTGCAAGTGGTCCCTGGCCTTGTAGTTTCAATGCTAGTGCCATCATGGAACGTGTCAGGCTAAATTTCCAGAGCTTGCAGCAAAAGCAGTAAAGCGTTTTAAATAGATCTTGTTGCAAAAGGTAAGAGTAGATTTTTCACACTGATATTCCTGAAGAATAACTACAGGGAAAGTCTGGAGCCAGAGAATGATATGCGACTTGGGGATGGGAAATGATAAAAAATTATTGATTCCGATTCCATTATTGATGCTGCTTATTTATTCGATTCCTTAATGATTCTCATATTGATTCTCACTGGTTGTAGTAGAAGAGTACAAGAAGTCTCATTACTATTACATTTTGTCTTTGTGATATGTTTCAGTCCTGAGATGAGAGTACCGTATTTTCCGGATTACAAGTCGCAGGTTTTTTTGCATACTCTGGCTAGAGGAGCGACAAATACATTGGAGCAACTTGTATATTAAAGAATTTCGAGTATAGGGCGTTTGTCACACTGACAACCACTAGAGGGCGCTCCAGGCTTGTGTACCTTCATCTGCTGCATCTGTATTACTGACAGTTTAAAATGTAGACATTACCGGTAACAACCATACCTGCCATCAGCTTAACACCGAACGTGTCGGTGCCCTCACTTACCCGGTGAGGCAGGGAGACGACCCGCAAGCTCTCGCTTCTGGCGTCAAGTGCGCGGCCACCTAGCCCAAAGCTTGAAGCGCGTTCCCCGAACAAATGCGACCTGTTCTGCACAGCGACTTATACACGTTTTGTTTTTCTTCTTCATTATGCATTTTTTGGCTCGTGCGACTAACATTCCGGAGTGACATATCATCCGGAAAATATGGTACTCTTTTCAACCCCAGACCAAACGGGCATTAGTTGTTCTGCTAAACTGTTTCTGTTAGAGGTTTATATTTTGTGTTGAGAATCTTTATCATATACCTACAGAAAGTATACAAGTGAGAATAAAGTACGAGAGCTGTTAAAATTAATGCGTTAATCCAGATGAACTCTTTTGCATAATTAATTTGATTTAATTTTATCGCAATTAATGCATTAACGCAATTAACACAATTAATGTGATTAATGCACAATAACCCGTACATCAAGGAAAAAGTGATGAAATCTTATGTTGCATTTGACCCACCTCACTGCCAACTCCTTTAGTATTTACTGCTTCAAAGTCAATTTAAATGTAAAAGTATAAGTCTTTACACATTTTGAAACAAATTACATTAGTTACTGATGAAGGCAGTGAACCAAGTGTAAAAAAGCAAAAACATCTCAGCAGAACATTACAGAAGTTCTGTTAAGTTCTACAAAGCAGGTATGATTTCCTTTAGTTATACAAGTTTAAATTAGAAAAAAATACACATTTTAATATAAAATAAGTAATTTTAGTCGAGTGTCTATATCAACTTCTATCATGAGTGTTTTTGCTCCGACAAAATGAAAAACAACAAATGGGTATTAATTGTGATCTATTGAAATTAATCCAGTGGCCCTGTGATAAATTTAGATCAGTAATGAATGGATATTAATTGTGATTAATCAAAATTAATCCACAGTGATCCTGTGATTAATCAGATTAAAATTTTTAATCGTTTGACAGCTCTAATTACAACTAATCACATTTGTTAGAACTACAACATACTGTACGACTAACATTTCATAACATAAGAGAAATCTTACTGAGAGTCAGGGGCATCTACTGTGGAAAAATAGTGCAAATCTTATACCTCAAACCTAGTCACTGTTTGGTGACTTTCATTTATTCTCTTCTCAGTCATTCTCTTCCTCCTGCAGCAGCCTCTGCGTCGGTCTGACTCTGGCAGTCATCATCTACATTTAATGACTGGAAACTGAGGTTATTTTTATAGTGAAAGCAAGTTCACACAACCAATCAAACAGTGGTAATTAATGCTGTTTACTGAATCTGGAGGAGCATCACACAACAGATGCCACAATAATGTTAGCCATGCTCGTGTCTCCGCTGCTGCCTTGCAGACTCAAATACGTGGCATTGTGTGCTGCATGAAATTGCATGCTGGGTGTATAAAGGTATTTCCTCCTTTACATGAAATGACGGTGTTGCAGGAGGATCTGCTATCATCTTTACATATAAAATATCACCACTCTCACAAGTGCTTCTGCCTGGCAACATGTTGGATCCGTTGTAAACAAACCAGCACTGCTTGTGTGTGACATCATCATGTACATTCCTGGCAGTATAGTGCCAGGAATGTACATGATGGGATAGATAGACAGACAGACAGACATACGTACATACATAGATGCGTAGAAACATAGATACTTTATTGATCCCATAAGGAAATTTACAGTTTCCAGCAGTATCATACAGTTTAAACAGGGATACATAACACAGATCTAGGGCATGCAGAAATTTTACAGGTATTTGCAGAGTAAGGCATAATAGTGCAGTAGTGATACTAGGCCTAATAGTGCAGTAGTAAGTTAAGAGTGTAGCAATACAGTGCGGTGGATGACATACATTAGCAGTGCAATGGAGTAAGGCATAAAAGTACAGCAGTGATACACTGCAGTAATGATACACATATAAGGTACAGCATTCATGAATACAAGTACAGAACCAGATACAACACTGGATGTATAGGTGTTTGAGACGTATTGTAAGGTGTGTGTGTGTGGGGGGGGTGTTAGTGCAAGTGGAATAGAGTCCAGAAACCCTGAGTAGTAGGGGGTGTTAGTGTTTATGCCCCCTCCCCTTCCTTGAGTTAAAAAGTCTCATGGCGTGGGGGAGGAACCATTTCCTCAGCCTGTCTGTTGAGTAGGTAAGCTGCTGATAATGGAATCGTTAAGGCAATCACGATAACAATGCCAAGGAATTACGCCAAGGGGAGCCGGTTCTCAACAAGAACTGGTTCGCGATTCCCGTCCCTAATGAGACTGTCCCTATCCACCACTATACTGCCAGGAATAGACAAACTCAAATAGACAAATAGTGGTGCAATACACCACTAACAGGTAAGGAAACCAACTAATCTCAATACCTGTCCTCATACTGAACAGCAGTGGTCTCTAGGTTGCTTCTTAGTCAGAATGGTGATACATTTTTGATGAGCTGGTGAAGAGTCTCTATTTTTTGTCTTTTGCTGCTGTTGCCTCTTTTAGCCTCTTTTGAAGACTTTCTTATAACCTGGGTATGGGTATAATTCACCACCGCAAAATGTGAATTTTGTTATTTTTCCCCAGTTTTTAAGATTTTGATCAGGAAGGTATCTGTATTTGCCTCCTCTACAATGTGTTGACATGGTTTTTGGTGTTGTAGATCAGCGACTTGGACACAGAAGATGGTAAGAAGGATACCATGGTGGACGTCGTCTTCAAAAAGGCTCTCAAGGAATTCCGTCTAAACATCTTCAACTCATACTCCACTGCACTGGCTGTATGTGTTAAATCCCCACTGATACAGTATTTAATGCAGGTCTAGTACCAGATTGTTATTTTAAATATACACTATTAAATCTTCTGCCGTCTCTGTGGTCTACTACTCAGATGGATGACGGTAAAAGTATCCGCTACAAAGACCTGTACGCTCTGTTCGAGCAAATTCTGGAGAAAACAATGCGCCAGGAGCAGCGGGACTGGAGCGAGTCTCCAGTTAAGGTCTGGGTCAACACCTTTAAGGTGTTCTTGGATGAGTTCATGACAGAATACAAACCTCTGGACAGCACTCTGAGCAAGGTAATGCTGCAGCCACATCCTGGTCACTCAAACCCATCCATCAATTCATTTTCTACCCCTTAATCTTCACAAGGGTATCAGTACTTATTTGTAGAGCACCGTTCAAGCGCAAGTGAACTATTTGCTTTACAGGAAAACATAGGAAGTAGGGCTGCACGACTGCAATTTTGTCCTGCAAATTCAAAGTGTAGTAACTCCACATTGGGTCAAAATTGAGTTCAGACTTTGGACCTCGTACCTGATTGTTAGTGCTATTTCCTGACCAGGTGTCTTAAGTAAATTGTGTTTCCAGAATAATAATCAAAATTAAACAAAAATTGACAAAAGTTGAAAAACTACAATTAAAAGACCCCAAAAAAATAATTAAATAATTATGAAAATGAACAAACTGCCAAATAATCAACAAACATAAACAAAAACGGAACTAAATTATGACCAAAATGAGTAACATCAATGGAGAATTAACAGAAATAAAGAAAACAGTCACAAAAATCATCAAAGAGATCATCAAAAACTTGCTAGTCAACAACACATTGAAAAGCATCAGAATAATCACCAAAAACTAAACGTAATTATGCCCAATATGAATAACGTTGAGGAAAAATGAACAGAAATGAAGAAAATTGTCAAATGAACTAAAATAAACAACAGACATAATCAAGAATTTGTCAAATAATAAACATAGCATGATTTGCAAAATCATGAAAAAATAAACAGAAATGAGCAAAATTCTAACCAAAATGAAAAATATCAAGGAAGAAGTAAAAAAAATAAGAAAGTAGGCACTAAAATGAGAAAACATGGTAAAATCAACAAAAATCAACAGAAATTGAACAGTCTGGACCAACAGTCAGCAACGCGGGCCGGAGTACTTCTTGTTTTCCAACTGTCTCTTCCCTACCCATTATCTCTGCCCCACCCACTGTATCTTCCAGCTTCTGATTGACTGAACACACCTGATTCAAAGTGGGTAGGACAGAGACAGATCGAAAACCAGCAGGGACGCCGGCCCTCAGGACCTGGAATTGTCTACCCCTGGTCTAGACCTTTAAATTGGAGCCTTTTGCAATTATTGCGAGTATGATTGTGATTTGATTAGTGCAGCTTTAATAGAAAACAATGAATACTAAAGGTAAAGTAGACACAGAAAAGGCATTTTAATAAACTGTTTTTGCTGTTGCATATAAATAAAAGCCTTTTATATTGTTAAATGTCTAATGGAACCAAAATGTCTTTCATTCTGTTCATATTTTTAAACACAGCAGGTTCCGAAGCCAGAGCGCAAAAAACGGAGGAAAAAAGACACTGATATTGTAAGTTTCTAGCCTCTTCTTGTTCCCAATGTTGATAAGTACATGTGATGCTCATTAAAGGACCAGGTCCAGATTATGATGCTGCCAACACTACGTTGCACAGATGGGATTAGGGTCTTACAGTGCATTGCAGTGGCATCTTTCTCCAAACATAACACTTGTAATTTACACCACACAATATTTTCCCAACAGTCTATTTGTTTGTCCACATGGTCTTGAGCAAGCTCAAAATAGGGAGTCACGTCCTTTTTGAAGTGGAGTGGTATGTAGAGTCATGTGGCCGTGGATTTTAATGTAACCACTCCCTAAAGCATTATCCATCCTGTGAATCCCAGTGACAGCATTATCATGGTTTGGCTGCCACTATAGCTTATCACTCATGAACCTAAATTATACCAGTGAGTTCTAATAGAACATGTCAACTTGTGTGCGTAAACTGAGTCTTAAAGGAGACATGATACAAAAAAAACAACTTTCTGTGCTTTTTAACAAGTTTAAAACACCATAAAATATCACTGCAGTATCAGTAACAGTCAGTTCAGAAAGATATAGTGCACACAGCTTTTCTGATCCGGTCAGGAGGATCTGCCTGAAAACCTGCAGTTTGCCTCGTCTCTGCTGCTGTCAGTCACCTCAACCTGAGGCCTAGGCCCCGCCCACCTGGACTCAGCTCTCAGCATGGTTCACGTCACACCAGTCCCTACCGGTGTCTCATTTGCATAAGCTTTGTGAATTCTGATTGGTCTGTTTGTGTTGTCACTCAGAAAAGCAAACAGCCAATCAGAATGAGAGACCGAAATGGGATTTCTTTTCAGCCAAGGTTCAGGGGAAGAGAAAAGAAAGCAGCAAAGAAAACAACACTAAGAGGGATTTTGAAGCTTAAAACTGCATTTCTATCATCTTTAGGGTCCAGAAACTTTAAATGTTATACCAGAAAATGCCTAATATGTCTCCTTTAGGAGAAGATTCAGAAAGAAAGTAACCCTGTGCACCAAAGAATACTTAAGAAGAACAGAATTAATGTTGTGAAATGTTCAAGTCAAAGTCCAGACCTTATGTCAAGCGAAATATTCTGTAAGGACCATAAGTGAAAAATTCATGAGAGAAAAAAACGCCAGTATCTCAGAGTTGAAGCTGGTCTTTTTGGAGGAATAGGCTAAATGTCTCCAGACTGATGTGCAC
Organism: Pseudamia nigra; assembly: GCA_029823295.1. NCBI lineage: Eukaryota > Metazoa > Chordata > Actinopteri > Kurtiformes > Apogonidae > Pseudamia > Pseudamia nigra. Next base: position 20,172 of record JAQQAE010000366.1, read on the forward strand.
GACTGATCAACATTTACCAGAAGTGTGTATCTGCAGTTATTGCTGCATAAGGGGAGCAAACCCCCAACAACAAAGGTTCACATACTTTTGCCATGCACAGATTTGTAGAATTTGATCAATGTCCTCAGTAAATAAGTGACCAGCTGGAATATTTTTGTTTCAGTTGTTCCATTGGGTTCTCCTCATCTATTCTCAGGACTTGGGTGACGTTTTAGGTCAGGGGTCTCCAACCTTTACAATTTTTTTTAAAAGTGTCTAGAGCCACAAAAAATGTGTTTACACCAATTTGTTACTATTCTAACATTTTTTGTTCATCATTTTTATGTCATGTCTCTTTGTGAATTTATTCAATTTTTGTTCATTTCCTTGATGATTCTGCTCATTTTTGTTCAATTTATTATTTTCTTCATGTTGTCTCATTTTTGTTTGTTTTTCAGATTATTTGGTTAATTTTTGTTTATTTTTTACGTGGCCTGTTATTTTTATTCATTTTGTTGTTTTTATCAGTTTCTTGACCGTTTTGTTCATTTTCTTGGTTATTTTGTTACTTTTTTATCCATTTTCATTTAGTTAATTTTACAGCTTTTGTGATTTTATATATCACATATATTTTCTTGATTATGTTACTTACTATATCTTGTAAGATTTCTAATTTATTTCACAATTTACTTCAGATTAGTAATTTGTCAATATATTAATGAATTCAATTTTTAAAAATTCTAGATGATTTTTGACCATTTTGTCTTTATTTTTTCTTTATTACTTAGTTCATTTTTTCTTCTTTTTGTTGATTTAGTGCTAATATTGTAGATTTTGATTTATAATAAGATGTCACTTCCATTATTGTTCAAAGCCACAGGAGCCTCTGGAGAGGGAATAAATTGCAGACCCCTGTTTAGGTCATATTTTTGCAGAAATATACAACGTTGTTAGAGATTCACAGACTTTGAAGCACCACTGTATGTGCATGTGACCTGTAAATGAACCTGTGCTTCTTTGTGCAGGTGGAGGAGCACAACGGTCACATCTTCAAGTCCACTCAGTACAGCATCCCCACATACTGTGAATACTGCTCGTCTCTCATCTGGATGATGGACCGCGCCTGTGTCTGCAAATGTGAGTAAAGTCTGTTAAATTACGGCTACAGCAGCGATGAAACGCCATGCAGAGAGAAAACCAGGGTTCCCTGACGTTCTGGAAAACTTGGAAAATGATTCACTCATTTTCTCGTCATAGAAAATAAGCAGGGAAAAAGTCGAGTGTCCTGGAAAAGCTTAAGTTGACCTAGAAAATTATTGTTGCTTATTTTGTTAATGTTTTTGTTAAATGTTGGCGTTATTTTGTTTATTTTTGTTAACTGGCTTGATTATTTTGTTTATTTTTGTTAACTTACTTGATTATTATACTGTTATATACAAGGCCTAATGGTGCTTGCTGTTACAAATACTGTGGCTTTAATTTGTGTGAATAACTACCGTATTTTCCTGATTAACAGTCACGTTTTTTTGCATAGTCTGGCGAGGGGAGCGACAAATACATTGGAGTGACTTGTATTTTGAATAAATTTGACTATAGCGTGTTTGACACACTGACAGCCGCTAGAGGAGGCGAGCCACGAGCTCTCCCTTCTGCGGCCATGCGCCTGAAGCGTGTTCCCCAAACAGATGCAACCTGTTCTGCAGAGCGACCAGTACACGTTTTTTCTTCTTCATTATGCATTTTTTGGCTCATGCGACTAACATACCAGAGTGACATATCACCCGGAAAATACGGTACAGTCCTACGAATGCAAAGTGCAGTAACTCAGCACACGGTGAAATGGAGAAGACATAGTTGAAAATTTTGCCTTTTGTTCATTTTTGAAGTATGTTTTTGACTGTTTGGTTTATTTTTCATTTTTCTTGTTTTTGCACCTTATTTAGTTCATTTTCTTGATTGGTTTGATAATTTTACTCCTTATTTTATTCATTTTTCTTCAAATTTTGTTCACTTTCATTTACTTTCTTTACTGATTTGTATCTTTTCTTTACATCTTTACACCAACAAAAACATAATCTCCTTAGTGGCGGCAACAAACAGCACAATATCGGAGCACTTAACTTACTGTCAGCCAATGCATTTGAAATAAAACTGCTGTTCACACTCTGTGACCTCACTCACACATGTGTGAGCTGGGTTCAGTACAGCCTCATAGTCGACGTCCCTCCCTCTCTCTCCCTCCTCGGCCTTAATCAGATTGTTTTCAACTGGACTCATGGGGTCCGTCTCTCCACAGATTTCTACACAGTTTGTCCTTTCTTTTCACACACCATGTTTTCTTCCTGCCCCCTCTGCCGCTTTGGTCTCTGAAGGGCTAACATTTTTCTTCCTCTGCCTGATTTTTTTCTTTTCCTGAATCATGAGGAGACATTGTCTTTCTGTGAATGATGCCAATGACATGTTGGATTTCTCTGGCTGTGTTCATCCAGTGTGTCGGTACGCCTGCCACAGAAAATGCTGCCAGAAGATGACCACCAAATGCAGCAAGAAGGTAAGTGGGTCATCTGGTCCCGTGACATTCATTGAGCTGCTGCGTTTTGTGTACAGTAGCTCTGAATACACAGGCAGTAAGATTTAGAAGTTACAAGATGAGTTACACACCTAAAGCCTTAAAAGTGTGAATATGTCAGGTCTTAATTCCCACAGGTATTTGGCCAAATATCCGCATTTCTGAGATTTAAAGCTGCAACTGTCCCTCTCTTTGTTTTTTTCTTTTACTTTGGGCTTTCTCGTATCTGTTGGAAAATGTGGATATCTTCATTTGGTGGGATACTTTTCAGTTTTTGTTCCCTTTTTTGGATTATTTCAGCAATTTTTGTTCATTTTGTTGAATGTTGTGTTTATTTTATTTCTTTTTGTGGAATTTTGTGTTCATTTTTGGTCATGTTGTGGATTGTTCTGGTAATTTTGCTTTTATTTTCATGATTATTTTGTCAATTATTTTGTTATTTTGGGGAATATTGTGGTTCCTTTTTTAATTTGTGGATTATGTTTTTGTTCATTGGTGGAATATTCTGGAATATTATTTTTAGCCATTTGTTGGAATATTTCATTCATTTTTGTTTATTTGATGGAATATTCTGTGCATTTTTTGTCATTTTATGGCATATTCTATTCATTTTTGGTCATTTTGTGGAATATTCCATTCATTTTTGTTTACTTTATGGACTATTCTGTGCATTTTTGGTCATTTTATGGATTATTCTGGTCATTTTTGTTTTCTTGATTATTTTGTACATTTTGTTGAGTATTTAGTTATTTTGGGGGAATATTGTGTTTCGTTTTTCATTTTGTGCATTATATTGGTCAGTTTTGTTTTTGTTTCCTTGATTACCATAGGTTGTCTAGTCTTTTTTGGTCTATTTTCTTGATTCTTGATTTTTTTTTTTGTTAGTCTTATTTTTTATTTGTCCATTTTGATAATCTCGGTCATTGTTTTTACACATCTTATTTAAAGTGTAAAATACATCAAACTTTAAATGTGGCTGCATTTACTGTAAAAGTGGAGATGTTAGTGAATAACTGTCCAAGTGTTAGTTTTAATTTTGTTAAATGATCTCAAACAGTTGTTGTGTTGTTGACTTAGTCCTGTTCTATGCATTTCTCTGTATGATACCATGCATCATTTCAGGCGGTTAATCAGAGTTTTCACTGTCGTGTGTTTGAACAGTTTGACCCGGAGCTTTCCTCCCGACAGTTTGGAGTGGAAGTTTCACGTCTGACCAGTGACGAGCGGACGGTGCCGTTGGTTGTGGAGAAGCTCATCAACTACATTGAGATGCACGGCCTCTACACAGAGGGAATCTACCGCAAGTCTGGATCCACCAACAAAATCAAAGAACTCAAGCAAGGACTCGACACAGGTATATGTTCAGGTGCATCGTCATCAGTGGTGGGAAGAGTACACAGAAACAGTACTCCAGTAAAAGTACCAGTACTGTTATGTCTTCATTCTAATGACTCAAGTACAAGTAGAAGTACTCAAACAAGAGTATTTGAGGGAGATTAAAAACATTTGTCATTAAAAAATTACTCAAATACTGAGTAAATTAATTTCATTTGTAATTAATCATTCAGCTTTGACATAATATGTATATACCAACAGTTATGAATTAGCTGAACTCACAGTAACATAAGACCTGCCTTTACACTGAATTCTGCAGATTGAATTCATAAATGATAATTTGTCTTCAGCTCAGCGTTAAACTTGATTAAAAATGATTTTCAAAATGGACTTTAAAAGTATTTTAATATAAGTCTCTGTGTTGGAGAAAAGTTTATTGCTAATTACCAACCTGTAAACCATAAAGGGGCACTAGAAAAAATGTGATTGTGTTTTCAATTTCCAGAACATGTCCTAAACACCAGTTTTCAACATTTTTTTTTCACGAGACATAATAGATGTTATCAGTTATGATTTGCAGTGTGGCCTTTTGCTCTGTTGTTCATGTTGACCATCATGAGGTCTGTCATTTCATTTGGGCCTTGAAATAACAGCGCTTGATATTTTTCTGGTAAACTTCTCCACAAACTACCCGTCATCTCGGCCCTCAGTGGACAAACAAGACAATAAGCAGGCATCACTAGTAACCACCACATCTGCATCCTCTGATGCCTTTACATTAAAGCTGCAGTTGGTAACTTTTTTGGTCACGCATTTGTTGAAACTCACTAAATTCTGGTAGTAGGGCATTATTACTCTCATGTAGGGGAAAAATGACTCCTTTTGCATCACCTATAGCCTGTAATATGATGTTCAAAATTCCACAGCATCTCCACCGCTTCCATTCAATTCCACCAGTGAGAGATAAGGGTAGTGTTATGTAACAGTCATTCTCATACACACGGTCTAGATACTTCTCTTCCTCCTCACACATGCAGTTTGTATGAGACATGCTGCTGCAGTTGTAGAATGTGTGGCTGTGCATTGCAATGGATGAGAAACTAATGACCCATGGAGCTCAATTAACAATTTCTCCTTTAGCTACGTTATGATGATCTGACTCTCTTCCATTGTTCTTGTTCCTTTTTCTCGACATTTTTATCAACACAATACTGTACTACAATACAACACAGCGTGTTCCAAGACTGCTTTTATGCAGACAGAGGTTTTCATATTAGGCAAACTTGGGACACTTCTAGGAATTAGCTGCTCAGACTTTCAAGGCTTGATCTACCTCCATTGCTGCAGATCAGCTTTAAGTTGTTAACACATACTGTATCTTGTTCCCTGAAAAATGCCTTTTTTGCACAATTCTGAAATATACGTTGTTTTGCAGTTTTGGGTAACCTTAACTTTTTTAACCTAGGGCAGTTCAGCACTTACCTTTGTATCATTTCAAGCTATCCATTGAACTCAAATTTCTTGAATTTCAACAAAAAAACAAAAAAAATTGGGGTCTTCCAAAACTTTTGACCGGTAGTTTAAGTGTTCGTTTGAATTTTCTTTACTTTTTTTTACCGAAAGGCCAGGACATGCTAAGCGATGACTGTCGGTCTTGCTCAGGTTAGTTTGTGTTTGTTTGGAAATATTATTTTTCATGATGTTTGCCAATGGTCTGATGATTATAGTCGGACACTGAGAGGTGCATGCACGTTGAGGAAGAGGGGCTTAGGGGCAACAGGAGAAAGAGGGGCAGAGAATGAGAACTGTGGGTGTTAAAATTTTAAGGCTAAGTCATACATACTGTAGATTTTCTTCACGTTGCCAACTGCCGCTTTAAGGATGTCACTGAGGTATTGAAATTGAGAAGGTGAGGCGGGCTAAAACCCCTGATGTCCTCACCTTCCTTATCAGTCATAAACCTCCATGTCATTTTTGACCACAGTGTACTATCTTATGATAGCTAAGAGGTCCAACCCTGAGTGTGTGTACATGTTACGAGCATGAAGTACTCAACTGACTATTCTGTCAACCACTCACTCACTCACTCACTCAAGTTTATTCTTTCCATGAGCATATGGCCACATGAGGTTGCCCTAGGCTTTGACAAGTTCAAGTGACTCTAAACGTGCACGTGTCTCCACTGTCTGTTTACCTGTACAGATGCAGAGCACATGAATTTGGACGACTACAACATCCACGTCATCGCCAGTGTCTTCAAACAGTGGCTCAGAGATTTACCAAACCCTCTGATGACATTTGAGCTGTATGAAGAGTTTATACGTGCCATGGGTAAATGCTTAATGTGTCACATCCTCTAATATTAATGCTTAAAAACTGTACATACACTCAGTGTTGTATCATTACTATATCTTGTGGTGTTTCTTTCCCAGGTTTACAGGATAAAAAGGAAATGATCAGAGGGGTGTATTCAGTTATTGACCAGCTCGGCAGAACTCACCTCAACACCCTGGAACGGCTCATTTTTCACCTAGTCAGGTATGACTGTGTTACAGTGAATCTACCAGAGTATTATTACATGTGATGAGCTTATTTTTTTCCTCTGAAACACACTTCTAATGCTGAACCTTTGCTTTTAGGATTTGTTTGCAGGAGGAGACGAACCGTATGTCGGCAAATGCTCTGGCCATAGTTTTTGCTCCGTGTATCTTGCGTTGTCCGGACACAATTGATCCACTGCAGAGTGTCCAGGACATCAGCAAAACAACAGCGTAAGAATGCAGCTCAGATCTGTTAGAGTAGTGATGTGTTCAGAGATCTCAGTCAAATATCGGCATTTCACTATCCACATACAAGGGTGTAGATTTCATCTGAACATTAGGGGGGACAAAATAATTAAGAAAGTGAATAAAAATTAAGAAAATAATCAAGAAAACGAATTAAAATGAACAAAATAAACAGAAAAATAATGACTAACAAACAAAAATAGTCAAAAAAATGAATAAAAATGGACACAATGATCAACAATATGAATAAGAATTAAGTAAGTACTTAAGGAAATGCACAAAAATGAATGTAAAGTAGTAAATAAAGCTATAGACATGTAACTGACACCAAACTGTAGCAGACAGTCTGCTGATTCACTAATGTGTCCACAGGTTTGACGTATTATCAACATTTACGAAGCTAGAGCCGGAAGAAAACCACCATTATGGAAATATTATTTTTCATGAAAAACTATTGAACTAATGTTATGTATGTGATTCCAAATGCTAATGGTAGGTGTTCATGGTCAAAGAATCCAATAGTGAGGGCCAAATAAATTGAAGAATATTACTTTTGGTGTAATAACACTATGAGGGAACTGAGCATAGAGGCCGGTGCTCTCTGAATCCTTCCTAGTTTCGTCTTGCTGCTGCAGTTCTCCCAGGGTTCTAAGGTGTTTTTATCTCTCTTCTCTCCATAGGTGTGTAGAACTTATCATTTGTGAACAGATGAATAAGTACAAAGTCCGACTAAAGGACATCAGCACCCTGGAGTTTGCAGAGAACAAGGCCAAATCCAGACTGACTCTCATTCGACGCTCCATGGTAAGATCAAATATTGTGACTCACTCAGCTGTTATCAGGCCATGCTGCTTGAACTGAAGCATTTTGTACAGATCCTTTATTTACACTGGCTGTGCGCTACAACTACCAGACTTACGTATGAATACAGCTCTTTGAGTACTGTGCTCCCCTGACGTTCCTCTGAGCACTGCTTGTCCTCTCCCTAACCTGTCCTCTCCTTTACCCAGAAAGCCGTACTAATAGCAGTTAGATTCATGACTATAACCCGTACAATGGTATGTATCCACACGGCATGGATTCCAACAAAACCATCATCATCCAGTGGTGATGTTGTTGTGGTACCAGCAAGGGCGTAGGTTTCGTTTGAACAATAGGGGGTTGACCCAACCCAGTCCCTTTAGTCAGCAATCTCTGGATCTTCCGGAAAATTCTCTAGAAAATCCGCCTCGTTTTTCTATTAAGGAAGAAAATAAAACTTAATTTTCTGTGTTTTTAGTGAATAGCCGGGGCATTATTTTGTGGGTTTTCTTCACAAGCTTATGAAGGGAACCAAAAAATGAGCAAAAATAATCAACAAAATGAATGATGTAAGCAAGAAAATCAGCAATAAAAAGAGCTGACATGAACAAAACTGTCAAGAATATGAAATAAAGCAACAAGAAACTGAACAAAATAATGAACATAATGACCAAACAAAATAACCAAAATAGTAAAAAAAAATGACTAATGAATTTCCCATAAAGGGATGAATAAAGTTTATTCTATTCTATGAACAAAATAAGTAATATGGACTAGAGCCAAACAATTAAGTAAATCAAATAAATCAAAAAGATAATCAAAGCAATCAGGAAAAGGAAATGAATAATCAAGAATAAAACTGAATGAACAACATAATGACCAAAAAACCCAAAACAATGAAATAAATAAACAAGAGAATGAACAAAGTAAGCAACAAAATGAACTAAGATGAACACAATAAGCAGCAATATAGCACAAAAAATTCATAATAAACCGACAATGTCTAAGTTTTTTACTTCATATTAAAATAATGCACATATCATAACATTTTGATGTATGTTATATAATAATGTAAAATAATAAAATGTCTAAGGATGAAGAGTTCAGTTTAACCAAAAGTTTGCACAATATGGACCAAATGAACAAAAATGAACCAAATAATGTTACATATCACCTCAATTTATTCTGTTTTATTGGGGGAATAAGTGCAGAGTTAAGTAACATTTAGGGGTACGAATCCCCCCATCCCCTCTGAAATCTACGCCTGTGGGTACCAGTCACCGTCCAGTCCCATCTCTTCAGATATGAATGTCTCCTTCATCTTCAGAGTCTTTCTATTTTCCCTTTTTCTCCCTGTCTCCATTTTGTTGTGGTGTCTTCTGTCTGGACATTGATTGAACATTGTCCAATAACACAGTTACATGTAATTAGATTTATTAGCAGCTCTGGACGTTGAGAATATTCTGAACAGATGACTGTGGATAGTAACAACCCATAATGGAATAATTTCCTAAAAATATAACAGAATTTGCATTAAACTGGAAATGTAATAAAATACAAATGATATCCTGGCTTGCAGTGATGAAATGGACTGACATGGGTATTTTAGTAACGTGTTTAACCAATAGAACTGTTATATTCACTTAATAACTTGACATTTATATGAGATGTTGTCTTGTGACTCACATTTTCCATGCAATTTTGACCCATATTTATTGAATTGACACCAGGAAAATTGATTTTTATAAAATAGTTAACATATTCACTATGTGGGCAAAAGTATTTGGCCTCATGCCTGTTTAACCTACAGGAACTTTGACATCGCTTTTCAAATCCACAGGAATCTGTGTCATATTCCAGCCATTTCACAAGCATAGACAAAATAGTCAACAAAAGAAACAAAAATGAGCAGTATAATATAAACCCCAATTCAAATGAAGTTGGGACATTGTGTAAAACGTAAATATAAACAAAATTCAGTGATTTACAAATCCTTTTCAGCTTATATCCAGTTGAATACACCACAAAGACAAGCTCATTACTTCAGCTCCAGAAGGCACCAGGTCTTTATGATAAGAAGGCTTGTAGTCAAATGTTTAAACTGATAGGCCTTGTTTTTTTTTTGCAAATTTTTACTCATTTTGAATTTGATGCCAGCAACACTTTCCAGAACAGCTGGGACAGGGCATGTGGCACCATTAACAACACTCAGCAAGCATTTAGGAACCGAGGACACCAACTGTTGAAGCTTTGCTGGTGGAATTCTGTCCCACTCTTGTGCTTATTTTGTGCTTCTTTGTGCACCACACACTTTCAATGGGAGACAGATATGGACTGCAGGCAGGCCAGTCTAGTACCCACACTCTTGAAGTCACGTTGTTGCAACATGTGCTGAATGTGTCTTGGCATCATCTTGCTAAAATAAGCAGGGATCTCCCTGAAAAAGACGTTGCTTGAATGGCAGCATAGGTTGCTCCAAAACCAATAACACACCATCCGTATCATCACAGATGCTGCTTTTGAATGTTTCACTGATAAAAATCTGGATGGTCCTTTTCCTCTTTGGCCCTGAGGACACAACGTCCATGATTTCCAAAAACATCTCACAATGGTGAAGAATCCTTTAAAAATCTTGCTGGTCCAGATGATGATCCAGGTCATGACCAGAATCTAATTGATTGGTCCTTGTGTCATGCTGGACCTATCCTGGAAATTTCCTCCAAATCTGTTCATAACTTTTTGAGTTATATTGTGAACAAACAAACGCCCACAAAAACATAACCTCCTTGGTGGAGGTAATGAACAAAATAAACAACAAAAAACAGGAAATACTCGTAAACATCTTAAAGATGCTTAAAAAATTGACTTAAATCATCCATACCTGTCTTTTTTTAACTTGTTTTCTTCATTTTAATTTTTGTTTATGTTGTTTATTATTTTATTACCTTTATTATATTTATTGTTCTGTTAATTGTTTCTTTTCTTGGCTGCTTTGTTCATTTTTGTTCCTGTGGGTGAAACAGTCACATGACCAAATACTTTTGTCCTTATTGTGCATAGACTCAGTCCCATTCAAAAGTTTAGACGCACTTCTCATTCAATGTTTTTTATTTTATTCTTAACATTGTCCGTTAACCCCGAGGACATCCAGATGGTCAAACAACCCAGAACGTATTTGATATTTTAGATTGTCCAAAGTAGACACATTGAGCTTTGGTGGCAGCTGTAAACACTATTACCTAGTGAATCTGATGAGAGAATACCATTGGACACTTTGTTGTTCACTACATAATTCCACACATGTTCTTTCACAGTTAAGATGTCTTCAGTATTAATGTGCAATGTTGAAAATGATAAGAATAAAGAAAAATACTGAAAGAGAAGCCACGTAATCACAATAAATCATCATAAATATCAACAATAACGAAGCTCGAAATACATTTCCATGCTAATTTTGTCACATTTGACCATGTTATTACATTTTCAGGAAATTATCATGTTCACGGTTGCCTTATTTGTCATATGATTCTCTGGACTTGACTCTACAACTCTGTACAACATGTGACTTAATGTTTTAGTATTTATTTGTTATTACCAGTACATGGACTCTTTTTTTAGAGATGTCCATGTTATAATTATAGTTCATGGGCCAGGTGCCCAAATTTGTGCTGACTGGTACCATTTTGGGTGGCTAATTCTAATATTAATATTCACAAAAATGGATATCTGGGAAACACATTTTGGCATGATGGCATTTCTGAATCAGTAGCTTAACTGAGCCCTTGACAGATGACGACCCTGATGTAAAAACTGACATGATAAACACTGTATAAAAAAAAATATATATATATATCAATCTATATATATATATGTTTAAGGCAGTTATGTTAAACTTGTACCAAAGCATGCTATGTTTTATTGTTTCTTAATGTTTTTATCAGTTTTTATTTTTATAGTCATCTGCATCATTGTCACGCTTGTCACCTTCCTCTTCAGTGTTGTTAGCACCAGAGATATTTTACCACAGGAAATGTCACCAGTTGTTCACTGTGAAGTGAGATTTGGATCAGAAATTCCTTTTAGAAAAAGTAATGATGCAATACAATTACAGTGGAAACTGTAGCTTAACAGCAGCAGTGGATCTGTGGAAATATGTCCTGTTTTATGACATTCCCTTGACTCTCAGGTCACTTATGTGCCAAACCTGTGCAAAATCTGTGCTTGAAACTTCAGTGATGCAAAAATTAGTGTCCATAATATGCAGGTTATCTCATTTCCAAGATGCCCACATGTACATGTGAAACTGAAATACCATTTACAGTCTATTAGATGCACGTAGTGATGCCAAGTCATTCACATCAATATGGAGGGAATTAGTGGATACCTCTGAATATCAAAATCATTCATAATAGTTTGAATAAATAGGTTTTAATATACAGTACACAGACAAAGAAAAGACGTCTCAATGGTTATTTCAAGGCTTTGCTTCAAATCATGTGTATGTATTATGCAAAATCTTGATGCATAGAAAGCACAGAAAGTGGATTTTGGGAAACAACTTAGTTGTTGTGCAGCATGTCTAAGCTATTCTGTTGAGACTGCCATCACGGGTTTGTCAATGCCGATGTGTAGACCTTTCAAACGATACCAAGGAACCTTGGCCACCTTATATGGTACCAACCATGACTGTTAACTCACCAACTACTATTATGAGAAGTAACCAAAATTCCAAAACAATTCTTGGCCTTACCCTGAGCTTCTAAGCCATATTGTTCCAATTGTTTTTGCTTTTCACACTTATGCAGCAACATGGAGCTAAAAAGGTAACGGTTGTGTGAATAATGTTGTGTGTCATTGGGTTTCTTTGTTTGTTTGTTTTTAAAGGGAACTGAGCTGTTTTTAAATGTTGCTTGTGTTTACATGGTATTCACAGTGACATGCGTGGAGGTCATATTTCTTTTCGTGCTTGCGCTGGGTTTATGGATCAGACATGTAATATTCATGTCACTAAGAAGATAACATCTACTTTTGATTTGTCCCTCAGGGAAAAGGCCACATCCAGCGGCTCAGCTACCACACCCCCTCGCCGCCCATCAGCCCCCGCCTGCCGCCTGTGAAGGACACCGTAATAGAGGGGAGCGGAGGCGAGGAGCGGGCCGACTCACTCGGTGAAATCTCTGAACATCAGCAGGCGGCCATGCAGCAAGAAGAGCGAGTGTTGACGGAGCAAATCGAAAGCCTTCAGAAAGAGAAGTATGCACTTAATCAGCCCCAAGGATTCTACTGATCAGGTCCCACAGGGCGTCTACAGGGTCTCCAGAAGTGTTATCACGCTCTTCAGTTCAATTTTACAAGAATAAAGCCTTAAAAATCTGTAAAAAGTCTGAAATTTGAGTTTGTCAGGTTTTCATCATGACCAACATTTTATCTAATGTCCATATTTCTGATGTTTTAAAGCTGCAGCTGCACCTGAGACTGAACTGATCTGTTGTAAAGTGTAGATTTGGTTAATTTTTGGAATGTTTTGGTAGTTTTAGTGAAGTTTTGGGTTTGTGGGGTTTTTGTTGATTATTTTCATTTTTTTAATTTTTGTGAGTTTTCATGATTATTTTGTTCATTTTTGTATTTATTTTTGCTTATTTTCTTGATTTAATGTTTATTTTGCTAATTTTGATGTAATGTGCATTGTTTTGGCAATTTAGTTCATTTAGTTGGTTATTTTGTTCAGTAGTATGAACAAGTATGCTGTTCATTCTTTGGTCAGTATCTGGATTATTATGGACATTTTTCCTTCTTTTTCTTGATTAGTTACCAAAACAAGTTCAATCTCTATATGTATTCATCTTAATATCTTTCACATTAATAATAGGTAAAAAATGTGGATTGTTTACATGAAAAAAATTGAGATATTCCAGATTAATTGTCCAAAAGTCAGTCAGTTTGCTGAATATTGAGCTTCTATTAAATTAAAAAGCCTTAAATGTAAGCATCTCATACTGTAACCATCCTTTCACAATCATATGCATGAAGTCATGTAAGGATGTGGATTGTCACTCTTGGCTGTGCCTAATGATGCCGATGGGGTTGACGTTTGCAGAGAGGAACTGACATATGAGATGCTGACCCTGGAGCCACGGGCGTCAGATGATGAGACTCTGGAGTCGGAGGCTTCAATCGGTACAGCTGACAGCTCTGAAAACCTCAATGTGGACTCGGAGGGAACCATTTCTGACTTCTCCGGTATATAGCTTTTTTTTTCTTTATCCCATGTGAAAATTTCTCAAGATTGCGGTAGGCTCAAAGTGATTTTCACCTGGTGGCTCATTGTGAGTGGTTTGTGGCTTGTGTGTTGTTACTTCAAATTCAGGTTGGAATATCTTTAGCACCATGTAGCACCTGAAAGAAATGCATGTCTTTCAAACCAAGCTTTCTTTGTCATTTTTGAAACTGCTGTCTGATACATCAGGTGATACATCCAAAAACAAATACCTGACGAAAAGTCACCATAAGAAGGTATACAGCGATCACCCATAACATTATGATCACTGACAGATGAGGTAGTAATGTCAGTTATTACAATGGCACCTGTGAGAGGGGAGGATATATGAGGCCACAAGTGAACATTTAGTCCTTGAATTTGATATATTTAAAGGCAAACTGGATTCAAGCAACATAGACAAGGACCATATTGTGATGTAAAGACAGCTGGGTCGAAGCACTTCCAAATTTGTGGGTCTTGTTTGGTGGTCGTGGTCCTGGTCCTGCAGTGGACAGAACCCATGAGGCAAGAAGGACAACTGGATCACAATCCAGTAGAGCCAATTTTGATCCATCCAGGGACCACCATTCTTTCTGACTAAGAAGAAAACCTGAGGACCACAGCTGTTCAGTATGTTGACAGGTGGTCAGATTAGGTTTTTTTTCCTCACCTGTTAGTGTGATTTCTGCCCATGGTGAACTCCTGGCAGTATAGCGGTGGATAGGGACAGTCTCATTCTCTGGCTCCAGTCTTGCCCTGTCCGGGTATGCCGGTGTGGAAGATCCACTCCCACCTTTTGCAACTGCATACCTCTGTAGAACAACTGCTTTTGCTGCAAGCTCTAGAAATTCAGTCTGGTACCTTCCGTGATGGTGCTGGATCATAGACTGTATATATTATGGACAAAGTGACCGTGACGTCACCTGTTAGTTTCTGAAGGGCTGTTTTGAAGCCAATCGATTTGTCACTTCCTGGACGGCATCTTGGAGCCAAAAACAGGATGTAACCATATTTGGACGA
>JAQQAE010000367.1:0-34913 GCA_029823295.1 Pseudamia nigra
TTTCTTCTGTTTTTCTTCTCTGGCTCGTTTCTTGTAACTTTTGTTTGATTAAAAGCCACATACAGAGCAGCAAGTACGTCATCACCTCCATGTCCTACATTGTGCTTGTGTTGCGCACAAATGTCAACAGCAGAGTTTCGGGATGCGACTCCGCCTATGACTCCGCCTACACAGATAGTACCCGTTTGTAATGGAAAAGCAACTGAGCAGTGTCGAACCGAGCTGAGTCGAGCCGAGTAGGTACTAATGGCAAAGCGGCATTACTGTGACGTCCATTCTTATGGCATCAAGTAGGACAACAGGGTTTTCCCCAGAAATGCTGTTAAGCCCGGTGGCACGGTGGCCCACCAGTGGCCAAATGTGTTTGTTGTGAATTGAGAGAATGCCAAAATGTTGATTACTTGATATCGGCCCGTCGGATTTAAAAAAAATAAATAAAAAACACTGATACCGATATATGTCAAAATTCCAAATATCGGTGCTGATAATCGGTCGACCTCTAGTTGGTGGTCAATATAATCTGCCAAAACAACAAAATCAAGGTGCCTAAAACATTTGCACAGTACTGTACAAATGTTACAACATTCTGAAGAAATCAAACCATAAGTTTTTCTTACCATAATGCTTTTGCTGTTGAGATAATGACGAGGGATCATAGGTTCAAGTGTGTGTAAGAAGGCCATTCCACATGCAATGTCCAGTGCAAACTTCACTGCCTGAGTCTGGTCCACCACAAAATCTGAAGGCAGGATGAGGAACAATTAATGTTTTACCATATAACAGGTTGAAAGTAGAATTCCTACAGTACAGACTGTTGAAGTACTACTAAAAAAAAGTAGAAATCCCTGCAAGCAGAACTGGGGACAACTACAGACATTGTGACTGGAGAAGTACTCACTGGTGCCTTCATGCAGCACATTGTAGAGGGAGCCATAAGGCATCCAGTGTGTGATGATGATGGGGTGAGGGGCAGGAGGACACTGACATGCTCCCAACATGGGAAGGACATTCGGGTGGGAAAATATCCTGGGATGAAGCCCAAGAGGGAGGGAGAGAGGCAGACAAACAGACACAAAGAGGCAAATCCACACAGGATTTGACATAAACAGGAAGTTTGTGTGAGATGCAAACCCCCAAAATATAAATACTACATTGAATCTGGTTCAACAAACAATGCAGACAGACAAATGAGTGAACAGAAAGGCAAAATAACATATGGACTATTTGGTTAATCTTTAAACACCTACCTGAGTTTAGGATATTCCTCATTGAAGTCTCTGCTTTTCCTTGTGGTCCAGTCCCGAACCTTAAGCACCTTAACAACAATTTCATTTCCCTGCCAGCGCCCTTGCCACAGCTGCAGAGATAAATACAGGAAAATTTAAGAGAAGGGTGTGTAATCTGTAAATGCTCACCACTATTTCTGTACAAATAATCGAGAAAAAAAAGAATGAGAAATATTACATACCTCTCCAGACTGGTTCTCATTAATTTTGGCCAGGAGAGAGAGCTGTTTGTAGTCGATGCCTGCATGTTTATTCAACGTCCCATTGCCTAAACACAGACAAGTGAAAACATGTAAGTGCCATCATGTATAATAAAAAGCGAAGTGGATTAGTGTACAGATGGGAAAAATAGTGGAAATTCTGAAGAACATATGAAAAATATAGTGTTCATGAGCCTGGTCTCTTTCATACAGTGTACTGCTCAAATGGGACAGATGGTCAGGTCAGAATCGATTTTCTGTCTGTGGGACTCACGGGGTCGAGTTCTTGTGGTGCCTTTCCAAAATGTGTCCTTGAAGGGAATTTTAGTCATGTTCTGTCCCATTTTCTCTGCCTTTTCTGGTTAATGGCGGGAAAGATTGTGACAAAAATCATTAGGACAATGCAATAAAATAGATATATGTCTGAAAAGAAAATGCATATGCACCCAGTGAACTGATCAGGTGAAATGGCTAGTTTGTGATACCTCGGAGAAGCTCACAAAGGTGAGGTTTGGCTTTGTCTAAGGGAGTTTCTCCATATTTGTTACAGATGCTCACTTGTGCTCCATTAGTCACAAGGTCCTGAAAAAGAGGAAAGGGCACAGACAGCGAGTTTTGAAAAATTTTTATTGGGAAAAACAGATGCATTCACTGTCCTCTGTAAGACCACCAGGGGGGGCACCGACCTCAGCCACTTCGTCTTGGCCCCAGAAACAAGCATAATGCAGTGGTGTGTTCCCGTGTTCATTGGCTGCATTAGTGTCTGCTTTGCACTGGATCAGCTACAAAAGTAGGAGAAACAAAGGATTATATGAAAAACAAGGCTGGTCTCATCTTGTTTGGCCTGAATACATGGATGGTGTTGATGCTGCCAAGTCAAATCTATGTGGCCTGTGGATACATACCAGAGCTTTTCAGACATGTCTAATATTAAACTGAATGTCTGCCTGACAGCAACTCTACCGGAGCAAAAGCATCTTGGCATAAAGTCCAGTTATTTACACAGGAGTGCAACATATACAATGTATTTTACTTTAACAAGTAGCACTTTTGAAAAAATATGAGTACTGAACACCTTAACTTCAGTATTTTCTAAAAAGCAGAAGAGGATCACTGCAGTTTTTAAACTGTTGTATAGTAGATGAGTAGCTCATATCATTTTCAGTGAATGAAATCCCATACTACCAGCTGCATTGAAATTGCTCATTGTGCAACAGCTGTGTTTTTAAAGGTTAGTTTTTAAGCTTTTTATCTTTCAATATGTCATCAGTCCTAAATTGGGCCTGCAGCTGGTGATTTTATAGCAATATCCAGCCCCTACAGCACATCCTTCCCTAGATCAATAAAGCAATAATAAAATATATTCACTGACTGCTTCTTTTGCATATTAAAAAGAATGGCCTCCCTGGACAGAAACTATAAAAAGTTTTTACTGTCATCGTTGCCCTAACATTGCTCAGAGAATTAAACTAATCAAATTCCCCCTTAAAATGAACAAATTACCAAGCAATTCTTTCTCATCTGACTCTGGATCTACAAGAACAGGCACGTCTTCTGTATTCCTTGTAGCTGTTCAAATGACATCATGTCATGTTTCATAACACGCATTTTTGCAAGTCAAGCATTAAGTGATGCATTCATATTGTGTTTTTTTAACAATATGATTTGGGAACACTTAATATCCATAATGAACTCTGCAGTATTAATCATATCGTGGAGTTAAGAGTTGAATGTGTGCTTTATCATCCTGGTGTTTGTATGGATCCTACCTTCCCTACAATGTCACGATGTCCATGGCTGGCAGCTAGGTGCAGAGGTGTATCGTCTCCTCGGTTCATGACATTAATGCGAGCACCTCTCATGATGAGCATGTCCACTACGCTGGAGCGGCCTTCCCTGCATGCCCAATGAAGAGGGCTGAAGCCGTGGTCATCTCTACAATAGGACAAGAACATTTTACATTCAATACAGGCTGCACAAAAAACTTCAGCAGCACAGCAATAAGTTGGAATAAATTATTAGTCACTTTTAAGACTTTTGGGAAAGACAAAATAAAAACCCGCAAAAAATGAGTAAATGAACAAAACACCAAAAAAATTTTTAAAAATTAACAATGAATAAAATATGTAGTACGGGCAACTGAATGTAAAGAGTTCACAATCAATTTTGGGTCCATTTGGGATTAAGTTTGGAAAGGGCAGGCTTCAACCCTCAAAGTATGGGTAAGAAATGGGTCTATGTACGCTGTGTATTAATAGCAATAATTCCAACAAGCACAGCTGCATGATTTGATAAAAACGTGAACAATACTGTGATTGGCAATCACAGAGTGAGTCTAGTATGGATATAAAGGGAAATACAGATTACTGATCATACTAAAATACAAAAGTGGAAACTTTAATGTTGTATTTTCATAGTACCTCTCTCATTGCCACTGAGTCTAGAATGTCACCA
Organism: Pseudamia nigra; assembly: GCA_029823295.1. NCBI lineage: Eukaryota > Metazoa > Chordata > Actinopteri > Kurtiformes > Apogonidae > Pseudamia > Pseudamia nigra. The sequence goes on from JAQQAE010000367.1 coordinate 3,941, forward strand.
AACATAGTATACCTTCAAACTGCAGGCTTGGGACTGTAAAATATATCCTGAATAATTACACAAACTTACATTGTGTTCGGTTACGTAACACTAACAAGTTAGATCGTGTGTCTCTCAATGTTAGGACACCTGATGCACTTAAATTTAAAGTGATCTCAGAAATAAGCTGCAAAAATATTCATCATAGAACACATTTTTTTGCTATCTGGATTTCAATAATTGAATTCTGTGAAGCACAGATATGGGACTGCATCATGAGGAATTTGCATTTTGTTCTCCCTCTGAAAGAACAAAGTTGATGCAATTCAGACAGAGACATCAGCTAATAGGCCTCTGGCACTCATCATTCCCTTTATCTCAGCGACACTGGAGAAGACACTTGTAGGACAGTGGCCTCGATTACATGACAGGCTGAGTGATGCGGACCTCCTCAAACAGAAAGAGGTAAAGACAGAGAGATTAAGACGATGCACAAGCCAAGAGTCTGTCACTCAAACTGAAAAAAATATCAGCATGGTGAATATTCACTGCAGTCCTTATAAGGATTGGTGAGACTTCCTTCAGTAGCTCCCAGCTGCTGTGCATGATTGTGTCATTTTTCATTTCCCTGCCTGGTCACGGTCACCTCCCTCATTCAAGTCTTTCCACTCCCTTGTCCTCATATTTGACTACATCCTTCTCTGTCTTAAGCAGCTGAGCATTGCTGATAATATCTCATTTTTCATAAGCATTCCTATTTCATATGTGCATCACTCTGCAAAATCTTCCACTTAATAAAGTTATGCGTTTGTTCCAAAAGTATGAGTAGGCACACAGAATAATAATGTGATCTGAGAACTGAGGGAGTATTATGATTCTGAAGGAATCTGACCTTTCTGCCCTCACCATCAATTCACTGGCTTGTATCCACACATCCTGCAGAGCTCGCCTCAAAACAGCACCAAGAGCCCACAGAGCCCCTCAGTCCCATAACACAACATCTATCTGTGCATCTGGCTGACCTGCTGGACACACACCAGGGCTGATCAGGGTGCAATTTCCTCTCAGTTCAAAAGCAAAGTCCTTAAAACTAATTAGCTTAAGTTAACAAGCATGGAAATCCCTGCAGACTCACTTTTAACGGTTTTAGCTGTTTGGCTTGAGTGAGTTTAGGTTAAGGGGTGGATTAAAAAATATATATTTTTCAGAAAAAACGCTGCAAATAAAGAGACATTTAATTGTATGTTTCTGATTCTGTAATCGTAACAGCAGGTCAGTCTCAGAAATATAAAACAGAAGGAACAGTCTTTATAAAGACCAAATTCATATTTTGTCTCCAGCTGTTCATTTGCTAAAGAGAGAACAGCTTCACGAATGTTGTGCAACTATGTAGAATAATTAAACTTCAACATAAGGAATATAATAATCAGATGCACTAAATAATCCATGTCACTACAAATATTTAATGTTAAAAAAATTAGCTACATATAGCTCTGGAAAAATAAATAGACCACTGCAAAATTATCAGTTTCTCTGATTTTACCATTAATAGGGATATGTTTCAGTGATTTGTTTTATTCTCCAAACTACTGACAACATTTCTCCAAAATTCCAAATAAAAATGTCATTTAGAGCATCTATTTGCTGAACATGAAAAATGTTCTAAATAGAAAAAAAATGCAGTATTTTCAGACTCAGAAAATGAAATGGGAACACAAACCTAATGTTTTATCTTAGGAAACATTCAGAAATCAATATTTGATTGAATAACCCTGATTTGCTGACTTTTCCTTATTAAATAAGATTTTGTTCAGGTGATGTCCAAAACAGTACTTCATTAAGTAGAATGAGGCGTGGTGTTTGTCTGCGTGGGTTTTATGCAAGTACTCTGTATGTCAGCCCAGCAATGTACTGGCAACTCATCCAGGGTGTACCCTGCCCTTGCTCTAAGTCAGCTGTGATAGGCTTCAGCCCCTATCCGATCCTTGTGAGGATTAAGATGTACAAAGTGAATGAATGAATGAATGAGGTGTGCTTGTGTTGGAATTCAACAGATACTGGAATGAATATCATACATGAAAAGATGCTTATTTCAGTAAAATTTGCAGTGATCTCTTAATAGTATACAACTCTGGAAAAAAATAACTACAGTGTAACTACATACTAATTACATAATTTAGCTAATTTTTTCACATATTTGCACACAAATAAATGACCAGTGTATAGAGCTTAAGAAATGTCTGTGAAACAAAAAGGAAAGAAAAAGAAACAAACCAGCAAAAATGAGGAACTTTTCACAAAAATAAATTTGCTTTGAGGAAATGATGGGGATTGAGCGTTTGTTCCTTTCCATCTTTTTTGTGCATATCTGAAAAATACTAAACTTTAGTCATATTCTACAATATCACTAGAGCATTACTCTAAGTGGGAATGACTTGTTCAGATTCATGCTGAAAGCCCATGAAATTGGAGCACTCGTGTACTCCAAACTTATTGCTATGAATATGTAAAAGTGGCCTAATACTTTATGTGACTTCTTGTGAGAGACTGAAGCCACTGCTGTCTGAGTGTATTTCTATCCACAGCTCAATTTTTATAGGATAGATTTTCCCTTTAAGCTAGCTTCATCCACACAACCCAAAGGCACTCGAGTGCCAGGGTTCTCTCCTGCTCGCCCCCTCCACCCTGGCTGTGGTAATTTATTTCAGGCACTTCCACCTGCCAACAGCACTCAGTTTAGCGGGCAGAAAGAGCCGAGGACGAGCCCCTGTCTGCACCCTGTACGTCTCTGCCCCAACATCCCGCCAGGTCATATAACAAGACATGGATGAAGATAAATGAAGGTAGAGACACATAAAAAAATAAATAATGGTTGTTTACGGTAGTGGACAACACAGTTCGACAAAACTTCAAATGTAGGACCATGAAATGTAGAACTCATTAATACATTACAGATGAACAATGTGGTAAAATGGACATTTTGTGATTATTATAGGATACTGAAATTGCAATTTGAGTGTATTAGCCTGATTGAACACTCATTTTATAAATGTCAAAGTTTACAAACTGAAACTTAAAAAATATTAAACTTTAAAAGTGACTCATTTTTTATGTTTTCTCTCCTGTCTGCAAATCTGAAATACCCTGTACTACTGTAGAGAGAGATTGTGTTTATTTTTTAGATTTCTGGCATGCGATCATACTTGATCCTCCTATATCTGCACCTTTAATGAGCAGATTGCAATTGTGATCGTGATTTGGTTAATTGCACAGCCCTAATTTACATTGTGATTTACTGTATGTCACATCGTTAATTAATTAAAATCACAATATGGAGGCATATTAACAAATCCTGTGTGTAATTTTTGCAAATTTTATGCAGATTATACTGACATAGACCAGAGAACAACACACAGTTCCGGTAACAGGCTGTGAAATTCTTTGTCAGTTTGTGACTTACATTCTTCTTAGGCTTTAACACTGTTATGCCAAAAATTTGTGCTGACTGGATCAGACACTACTGTTACATTCAGCACCTGCTCCAAGGAACAAGCTGCTTCCCTCAACAATATATAAGATATCAACTCTGGAAATGTACCTCTTCGCCAAATAAGGAGCTTAAGTTGAAGCATTATAATCTTATAATAAAAATAAGCACTGATCTTCTGTTCTGAACATTCATTCGTGGAAAAGAAGGTGCTCTGTGTCAAACAGTTATTCACACATGTACAAAGCTTCTTTTGGGTGTTCGTGTTGAGGAGGCTATATACAGATAACCATCAAAGCCACGATTACATGCTTTAAAGCCAAAGAAAACAAGTGCAGAGACGCTCACTCCTCTATTTAAAACAAAAAACCCAATATATCTAGAGCATGGAGAGAGTGAAAGTTGGCAACAGGCTGAAGGAGTTGTAGGGTGAATCATATTATGAGGATCACAGTGCAGAGAAAACATTTAGGAATACTCCACTGTTAACTTTGTAATTAACTCTCCTAAGATTAGCGGAAATGTGGAGGGGAAATGAGTGGCACTATCTAATACCGCTGGGAGACAAATTCCGGAAACACAGAAGAGGAGGATGGGAAGGTGATGTGTTCTGTTAGGGCTTTCTAAGCATTCCCAAAAAAATAAAAAATAAAATAAAATCACTAGTAGGTAAAACAAACAAAGATCCTCTGTCTTGTTACACACATAATTCTTCCAGTCCTGCCTGCTTCAATAATCTCCTCCCCCTCCCACTCATTTTGGTAGGTGGTAGACTGCTCCCTTGAGGCTTGCGTGTTATTCCTTGTAAGGAGATTCAGCATTCCACTACTACTCTTTGTCTGGGAGTTACATCAGTGTAAACGCGCTGTCATCAAGCAGAAGAGAAAATACAGTGCAGCCATACTCTCACATGTGTACATGAAGTGAATTTACTAAAATATAATAGGAAGGAAGAACCACAAATTGTTTTGTCTTACTGCAGGGAGATGAAAGTACAAAAATAAATGCATTACAGCCGTGGGGGAGATATATCAACTGGAAAGAGGAGCCTGACATGTAATCAGCTAATGGACAAGTCACATGTGGCATATACATACTGTATCCACAACAGGAAAATGCAAAAACAGACTCCCAGCAGTGGTATAAATTGTACAAGAAGAACAGAGCAAACATGAGGTACAGTGTAACATGAAAAACGGGGAACAATGCTTCTTTGTGCAACATGAAAGTAATGTGCAAAGAAAAAAAAAACACAGGGACCAGAAAAACTGTCTGGTGATTTGGCACTTTCTGTAGAGATTATTTTGATGCTGTCATGCTTTAAATCAAGAAATGACCAATGAGAGACTGTAAAGAGGCTTCAGGCAAAAACTGACAATGCATTGATGAAAACTTATTTTTTTCCTTCATGGCTTCTTGTGCCATAGAGGAAATGACGTCACACCTTCTCATTATGACATGATAGCCTCAAAACTGTCATACAAACACCTCTTAAAAAGAATTAGATTATTTCTCAAGCTTCTTTTCAATTTTACAAAACAATGTGTTTTTTAAATGTCTAAAAATGATCTACAAATGAGTTAGTTTAAGTAATAATACTATTGTCTCTGTGACTTTCCTTAAAAAGGCAAAAATGACCCAGTCCCAACGTACATTATCACGATTAAATAAATACCGTACATTCTATATTCAGACAACAAATCCCAGTAGTGTAAATTTGTCCACAATAAATGCTTCTTGGGTGGTCATCACTACTTGCCAAGTTTTTCCTTAAAAAGTCAGCTAGGGATAAAGAAACAGCACAAGATTAACTAATGATCGTTAACTATCAGACATGTACTTTGTATAGTAAACATGACATTCTGTCCAAATATCTGAACTTTCTTCTGCAGATCTTGCATCAGTCTCCACAGTGTGTGTCCAGTCTTTAAGTCTCTATAGAGTCTGAATTTAATTGGACCAAATACTGCAAGCATGAATAACTCTGCCAAAACAGTGGGTTTCCTGTACAACATCAGGCTTTTGAATGATTCTGCTGGCATTCAAGAGATAAACAGGCACCCACAAGGAAGTGGGTTCACTCGCAGGCTACAATCTCACTAGGGACCAAAGGGGCGGGATTTCAGAAAGAACCAGGAAAAAGTTCTGATGTTATGCATCTGTCTATCATGAATTCATGTTGACAAAACACACTGCCGAGTACACTGAGGTTTAAAGCACTTGTTGAAAAATGAAGACACACATGATAAGTATAGAATGATCACAAAGTTCACATGGTCTCTAGAAGAATACCTCAATGAATTATTTCACTTTACAAATGATGGTAAAGCCTTTTTTTTAAAATGAAGACTGGAGTCTACTGGACCTGAGTTACGAGTCATTTGAATGTGCACTAGTATCGATTTTTATGTTGCAGTCCTGAGATAAATTGAATTTGTTAGCTTTTAAATTTAATTTGCTTACCCAGTCATTGACTAAGTGATATTTGTCAGCTCTGGTTACTATCTGATTACTTGAACAAATAAATAAACTTGTTGACTCTAGGCTCACCCTTGATTGAGGTCATTTTCTGTGTTGTCCAACCATAGGCGAACAGCTACTGCATTGCCTTCCCGGCACTGTGTGAAGATATCATCCATTTTTGCTGATGCTTTTTTTCTCTCAATGCGCAGTGAGAGTCAATGCAGAACTAAACTGGAACAGATGACAAAGACGGCCAAAGGGTGTCTTGGCCGGCATCAGTCCCTCATCTGGGACAGAAGCAGTGAGTCACTGACACTTGAAGAAGTCTGAAAAAGGGACACAAAAGAGAAGTTACTCATACAACATGTTTTTCACAGCTTGATCTTTGTTCCACGCAGGTATTAAGCATCTCCTTTGTTGCACAAACATCAAAAAAGTAAAAGAAGCAATAAGGAAGTTCATTGTTGAGCAATAATATTCACCTTAGTAACACTGGGTGGGTATTCTATTTGCTGCATTGTGACTCAATATTTGGCCATGACAAGCACCATGTACAGCAGAGCAGATGAATATTTCTATCCAGTGTCATGAAATATTGTGTTCCCTTTACACTGTACCAAGCATTTCAGAGACAGAAATGATGGACATAGATGAAGAAAAAAGTGAGATGAGCAATAATAAAACTCTGACACTGCTTCTTTAAAAACAGTTTCATTTAGACATGCAATAAGTTGCAAAAAATATGAAAACGGGTAAATTAATAAATTTGAACCCTAGTACTGTTTGTGCTCCTTTTCATGAGCTTTAATTATGTAAAGTGGGGATTCTTTCAGATTAATACAATTTAATGGGTTTAGATCAGCTTAATTATGTTACCCATCTACTTCTAATGAGCTGTGACTCTACTGTGCTTCGCGACTCAAACACTGGCTAAATGAATATTCGTGGTTTGCAACAGTTTAACTAGCAACACTGCTATCTACTGTAGTTAGCCAACACGGGAAGGTTCTTAAAGTTAGCTATTTGAGGCTCACTCTTTAAGCCGGGTATTTGCATTACAGTGGATACACTAAAACAAATCAGCCATCTCAATAAATTAATACTTGTTAGAACCCACTGATTGATAAACATAAGACACAGACAGTTTTTGCTAACAGGCTAACTATCTTGACGCGGCGGAGAGTCGCCGCTTCTCTCCTCTGACGCTGACTGAGAAGCACAGCTACACTCACATTTCGTCGTTCAAAAAGTCAAAACTGACAATACATTTGCCCATAAAGAGGTTGACTTACCAGATGTACAACCCTAGTGGCGTGTTACGCAGACAAACAGAGAAAATATATTAACTGCCTTATGTTATGCTTAGTAGTTTGAATGCTATGGTACGTCCACACCCTCGCCGCCGTAGTACGTACGTGGTAACGCTCAGTGGAGGAAGAAAGCACTGCTCCCCCTACAGGCCACAGGGAGCACTGCAAGTATCAGGTATTCACAGCCTCAGGATATGACTTTTTAAAAGGTGTCAACAAAGAACAGTTTGAAGTGATTTTTAAGTCCTCAAGCGAGTCTGGTTATTTCAATTCACGTTGTGTTTTGGTGCTATGTTTCAAGTGAACTTTAGAGTGGCAGAGGAATCAATAACGTACTGTAAAAATACTATCATACCTCATATAAGGTCAATAAATCAGCATCTTTTAGCTTTGTGTTATAATGAATGTACACTTCAAATATGTAAAACATTTCATATTCTGTTAATTCTGCCCCAACAGAGAGCACAGGAAATACATGATCAGTATTAAAAGCAGAAACACAAAAATCAGCACTTTTACAGTTCAAAGGAATTAGTCTAGTACCTGTACAGCAATGTTTACAATTTGAATAATCATTTTGGACAAAAAACAAATAAATAAAATAAAGCCACAACAAATATTCCAGCCCTTTACTTACCACCTGACATATGATACATATGTTTTACCTGGCAACATATTAACACTACTTTTTGTTAATTTGCTTAATTATTTTTGTTCATTTTTTCATTTATTGAATTGGTTTATTCATTTTGGGGGGTTTTGGTTAATTTCCTGGACTATTTGTGTGGATTATTTTCTCATTTTTTATTTTTGTTTATTTTCTTTTTAAATTAATTTAATTGGCGATGTTGATCATTTTCTTCAATACAGTGTTTCATAAAGAATATTCGTTTTTTTATCCATTTTCATTCAGTTGGTTTATTATTTTACTTTTGTAAATATTTTTGTTCGTTTTCCTGATTCTTTTGCTTAGGTTTGTCTTGGTCTTGCAAATGTACTTTTTTCAGAATTTTGTTCAAAACTCTACTTGTTTTTGTTCACTTTTGTAGTATTTTTTATTTTTGATCTTTTAGTATATTGTTTAATACTTGCTCATTTTCAGAATTATTTTATTTATCTTGTAGATTATTTGGATGTCTTAATTATGGTTCATTATGTCGTTCATTTTTAAATAATTTGTCAATTTAGTAATTTTTTTTTGTTAATTTTTATTCATTCATAAATTTTTTTACCCCTTAATGCTCACAAGGGTCAGGGAGGGTGCTGAAGCCTACTCCAACTAGGGCAAAGACAGGGTACACCCTGGATGAGTCGCCTGTTCAATACAGGGCTCACATAGACAGACGACCATTCACACCCACATTCATACCTGGGGACAATTTACAGTGACCAATTAACTTCACCCCTAGTGTGTGTTTGTGGTTGTGGCAGGAAGCTGGAGTATCTGGAGAGAACCCATGCATACACAGGGAAAACATGCAAACTCCACACAGAAAGGCCCCTCTGGGCAGCATTGGGTTTGAATCCAGGACCTTTTTGCTGTTAGGCACTGGCACTAACCACTGCATTCCATCGCTGATCAAATCAACACGAGCCACTGGGGAGGCGCTAAAGAGCCACATGTGGCCCTGGAGCGACAGGTTGCAGACCCCTGGTCTAGTAACTCCTACACCAGGTCAAGATATGGGGTATTGAATACTTGTACCTTTGGTTTGGAGAATCTCACTGTTTGTTCTCCTGACTTTTTAGTTTTTAAGTTTGCGCAAGAATTAATTAATTAATTAATGTTTTGTGGTTTTTTTTTTGGCAAACTGCAAAAAAAAAAAAAAAATTCCCAGCCCCAAACCAAACATTATTTAATATATCCTCTAAAAACATCATTTCCCAAGCATCTCCGTTGCTGCGACGTCATCACCATGCGCTTGTAATTCTGTTTTGCTTCCTGATGCGCGTGAGGGAAACCAGCGTGGTTGATAAAGAGCGAGTCCCCTTTTTCACTGTAGTTACACAATAATTAAATAGCTTTTAGAAACATTTTTCTGTAAACACCGTCTGCAGTGAAACAAACGGTTTGAAACGGTTTTCAAGTCCCCCTGCTGCCTGACAGACCGGGTACGGAACTGACGTGAATGTTACAACTGGCAGCGTTCATAATTCTTTTTCTGGTCAACGTATTGTTAATTCTTGACTCCTGTGTCCCTTGTAGTCATCCCTGGAAATATGTTTAATGTAGATGAGGACTGGAATGACGATCCGGATGCAAACATTCTGAGTCAAACTGTCGTAAAAAACACAGAAAAGGAAAACCGCAGCACAAATGTCAAGGTAAGTAACATTAAATATATAGCTTTTAGTGTATGATCTTGAATGAAGTATGTGTGTTATGTACTATGGTGGTACTCAACAGGTCTACTGATAATCGAGTTGAGACTCAAATGCACTTTTATAAAGTAGTGAACAAAATATGCCTTTGTATGCACATAGTTTCTTCTTATCAACAAAATTTCATATACTATAGATATATACAGTATTAAAAATCCAAGTGTAGGAAAATTTAAAAGTACACCATATCAACACAATGAACAAAATAACCCAGACAATGAAAAAAAGAGGTAAAAAAAAAACAAAATCACAATTTAAAAAAATGATTCTGACGAAAACTAAATGAATAAAATATATTTTTTTTTAAAGTATAGCACATACCTCGATGGCCAAAAAATGAACACAACCATTAAAAATTAACAAAATAAATAGGAAGATGAACAAAACTGAAAAAATTAACAAACAACTGAAAATTCACCAAATAATACAATACAAACTACAGTGTAACCTGTCATCATTTGGTCAAATGTTTGTGTTACTGTTGCAACAGATAAAGCATATCACTATAAGTCTAACATCAGATAAAAAGCAATAAAATAGATTTTTTTTTCCTGACCTACTAGTTGAGAACCACTACACTGATACACATAAAAATAGTTTCTGAGTACATTTCTACAAAAAATATTGTAAAAATAAAATCCTAAATGACAATGACATGGATTTTGCATTTTAGTAATTTCTACAACGCCATTGCACATAAATACTATTTTCCTAATTATCTTGCTGTTATCAGTCTAAAGGTGTTGGAAAGAAGAGTCTGCTGAGGACACTGCAAACCCTGGGATCAGTACCAGAGTGGAAGAGCCATGACCATGAGCCAGGTAGTGACAGTGAGACAGAAGCTGCTCCATCACACACTAAGCAGAAAAAGAAAAGAAGGAAGAAGAGGAAGCAAGCCGACACATCAGAGGAGCAGGTGGAGAATAAGAATATAGATCAGCCTGTCCCAGAGGAGAAACCCCGAACAAAGAAGAGGAAGAATGATAAATTTGGTGAGTGAAATCTCCAAGCTTACATTGTTTCACATTTGTTAATCTATTTAAGTAGATGGTGGTATAGATAGATAGATATTTATTGTCACTTCATATGAAGAAATTCCTATTTAATGCTAACCAAACTTAGCGGTTGAAAGAGTAGCATAATAATAATGAAATAAATAGGTGACTAATAATTATAATAAGAACACATCTAGAAGGCAATAAAAAGACAATTGACAGATATTGCCCATAACTAGTAAGGTGCTGCAGTCAGCACCCAGTTACCGGTATACTCAATTAAATACTGAGGCTGAGAAATTTGTTTGTTGAAATTATGAGATTGTATTGAATATGATGCAGCAACATGTTTCCAGAAAGTTGAGTCAGGGTCATATTTACATTCTGCATCACCTCTTCTTTTTTTCATTTGTGAACTAAGGAGACTGATTGCTGTCAATTTCAAAATGGAATCCAAGGCGTGTGGTTTTTCTTCCATCGACTCATGCAGGCACCAGAATTTATACTCTGTGGTAGAGTATAAATTCTGATGCCTGCATGAGCTCATAGGACTGCAGAAGCTTCCCGGATGGGTGGCGAAACGTTTTCAACCAAATTTCCAGTCCAGTCGATGGAAGAAAAACCACACGCCTTGGATATTATGACCTGGATGACTGAGAATCTTCACAGACATGTTCAAAATGGAATGTTTTCACGTTCCCAAACCCCAAACTGCTGAACAGTTTGGAGTCTTTTTTGTCATACTTTATGATTGATATTTGGCCAGACATTTTCAGTGCATTTGTTACGGGTCCCTGGCATGGTAAACCAGTAGCAAAAGATCTTGTCTTGTAAAGTGGCAATGAACACACAAGGCACTCAGTGTGTTCCAACCAAAGTGCAATGTTTCCAGTGCCAGAGGTCCCCCCTTAAGGCTGCTATCGTTCACTGTGTGTTATGTATATTTTAAGCATAAAAATAATACAGTACTTACCAAATTAAAGTTAAGGTGATGCATACTTCAGAATGTCACCAGTAAATACACTGTTTGCCAAATTAAATTATGAATACAGTAAGCACAAATGTGGATGCACACATTTGGGTGCAACACACGTGACAGGTCAAGATTGCATCAGGCCAGTTTAATACTTGAACTATTTCTACTGTAAAGCAGGGGTCTCACACTTGTGCCATGGAGGGCCTCTGCTGTAGAGCCACGCTGTTGGCATCTTGGGTTCCTCTTTGTACACCCATTCAAGTTACTAACCCTTTACGAGTTCACTAATTGTGAGATGTTCCACCAGGTGTTTTCTTTGAAGCATGACTCAACTTCTCCAGTCCTTTCTAGCCGTGGCCCAGCTTTTTTGAAACATGTTACTGGCGTGAAATTCAAAATTGGCTTATAATTTAACAAAAATTGTCAAATACATATGGGGTTTCAGTGTTCTGCAAATCATCAGACTGTTTTTTTTTTACACATTACATGGGAACTCAACATTGTGGAAAAAGAGTAAGACATTTGCTCAGTTCATCATTTACTGAGTGCTACATGTAGCCCCACAAATGTTAAATGAGCACACTGTCCTCTGAAATGACTGATTGGTTTTCACTTGTCCTCCTCAAGGTGTCCCAAAAATAAAATCGCCATCTGGCGGCGAGGCCGAAGTGCAGGCAAAGGTGGATGCAAACAAGGTAGAGAGCACACAGAGACTGAGCAGAAAACAGTGGAGAAACAGAATGAAAAACAAGAGGAGTTGTAAAAATAAATACCGCTCAAAGAATCCTGATGAGGAAGCAAAAAAAGCAGAGTCTGCAGACAAATCAAAGCTAAAAGAAGAGCAAAACAGCAACAAAACCAACAAAGAGACTGTATCCCAGACATCAGTCCAGAAAGAGAAGGAGCGTCAACCACAGAAAAGGAAAAAGAATGAAACAGATTTAAAAACACCAACCCAGAGAGAAGAAACAAAGCTGATTACAAAGAAGAACAAAGGTGGAAAAGGGGAAACCGACCAAGCAGGCGAAACTGAAGTGCAGCTCAGTGATGAGCAGCAGCACCAGACAGCCATGAAAAAACTGAAACCTGAACTGAGCAACAAAGAAAACCTGAAAAGAAACAAGCTTAGGAAAATCCTCCACAACGCAGGCACAGACCAAACAGAGAGTCCCACAGTGGAGAAACAGGAGCCAGCAGAGCCAGAGGATGACGGCGAGGTGAAACAAGACCGCTCGGCCTTGCTCAGGACCCGCATGGAGCAGCGCTTGGAGTCGGCTCGTTTCCGCTACATCAATGAACTTCTGTACAGCACGACCAGCGGCGAGGCGAGGCGCATGTTCAAACAGGATCCCCAGGCATTCTGGATCTACCACAGGGGCTACACCACACAGGTTCAAAGATGGCCAGCCAACCCTGTGGACGGCATTATTGATTTTATTCGACAAAAGTAAGCTGAGTGGAAAAATTGGTCTTTGTCTATTTTTGATGCCAGATAACAAGGGAATTTAAAGTGCAAAAACAGGGCATCTACAAGGCCCTGAAAGGCCTTACATTTGAATTTAACATGTCTTAAGTGCTACTGAGATCAACATTTCTGAGTTTTAAAGCTGTAGCTGCACCTAATGTTGTCTTTGACCTGAACTTATCTATTAGAGATGTTTGAGTTGTTAATTTTGAGAGTATTTGGCACATTGTTGCTCATTTTTTAAAATAATTTAGTTAATTTAGTTTAGTTTCCACTTTATGTTTTGTTCACTTTCTTGACCGTTTTTGTTCATTTTGAGGTAATTTCCTGAATTGTTTTGTCTCATTATTTTGTCTTTGACTAGTTTGTTCCTCCTTTTTTAATGTTTCTGTGTTTTGTTGATTATTTTGTTAGATTTGTTGGTTATCTTGTTAATCATTTTTTATTTTTTAGTATTATCTTACACATTTAAAGAACAAGATACATAAGAGATTACAGTTAGATTGATTTCCAGTAAAAGTTGTAGACAATGTAGATTAAGTGTCAAAAACTGAATGTTAAATTTGGTTAAAAATATTTTAAAATGCATGAAATTTTAGCATCTGGTATGAGTAGACATGCTCAAATCATCTCAGATTTAAAGGATGGAGATTCCTTCTTCAGAAGTTTGATGTCCAGTGTTTCTACCATAAAATAGCTTGAACCATATGGTAATTTGCTGAAAGAATTATTGTGTGAAATAATGTATCTCACTTGGTGATTCATTGATGCTTCGTTTAGCTGCTGTTTGCCTCTTAACATTAGTTAAGAGGCAAACAGCCTCTTAAGACTTGCCCCATATTTTAAAACCCTTGTAAAACACATTTTTATTCCCTAGCTTTGAACCAGATCGACTTTTGACATCGCCATCTATGTTGTGTTGTTGTACGCGTGTTTGATCTCTCTTGTTTTTTTTTTATAGTGTTTTCCCTTGCATTTTTAACTGGAAAGCACTTGGGTTACATTATGTTGTTTTTAAATGTGATAAGTAAATACTCTGTTTCATCTCCTCTTTGCTTCAGACCTTCCTCTCTGGTGGTTGCAGATTTTGGCTGTGGCGACTGTAAGATAGCAAAGAGCGTCAAGAACAAAGTGCACAGCTTCGACTTACAAGCGACTTGTGAGCTCGTTACTGTTTGTGACATGGCCAATGTGAGTGTGTGCTTTCTACTTTTTCCTTGTGTATAATAGTGAACTGTCCCTCAGTGAGGATGACACAGATTCTGTGTGTGCAGGTCCCACTGAAGGATGATGCCGTGGACATCGCAGTGTTCTGCCTTTCTCTCATGGGAACCAACCTGGCAGATTTTTTTGCAGAAGCAAACCGTGTCTTAAAGATGGGGTAAAAGATGTTACATTTATTTAGCGCAGGCCTGTTTCGTTTACTGTATATTTCTATGGTCCTGATTGGTCATTTATCAGTATAATATCACATTATTGCAGAGGTATCCTGAAAATAGCAGAGGTTGCCAGTAGATTTGACAACGTGCGGAGCTTCATGACTGCACTGGCAAGTGTGGGATTTAAGTTGGTGTCCAAGGTGAGAAAAATATAAGATATCACTGTACACGTTTACATGCACACTGATATTCCACTCGAATTCCAGATAGGGCAGTGTTGTATTATCAGGGTTCCCACACATCCTGAAAAACATATGGAAAATGGAAAATAGGCAAATGTCATGGAACAGCTTAAGTTGTCCTGGAAAATGATTTCTCCTCTCTCTGCTTCTCTACACCTTGGGAGTGAATGCAAATGGGGTAACAGTTGTCACAATGTCTTCAGTGGGCGACACTGATGCAGAGTGCCTCTGCTTCTAGCTGACATTCCGTTCCACGTGATGCTACCAGCCAAACAAATTTACTTGTCTCCTCAGAACAGTCCTGCTACCCAGTGTTTCCATTTGACTTTCACACCAGATTTAGCAACTTTGCAGATCTCCGTAACCACTCCTTTTTTCCAAACAAATGCTTGGAGACAAAACTAGTGACCGTCGGTTGAGTCAGAGTGTTGTGAGTACTGGTCCGTGAGTGTGAGCATAGTGGGGCTGGGAGATGTAGTAATATATGATGTAATAACTTGTCTGTCATAATGTAGCAGCTGAATATGTCCTGGAAAGTCCTAGAATATAACTTAAAAAAAAAAGTGGCAAACCTGTGTTATGGAAGCAGCATTTTCTAATTGAATATTCTGAATTAGGGATATGAATGTGGGATGTGCTGTTATTATGTTATTCTGTTTTTTTTTTTTTTGTTTTTGAGAATTCATAGATGTATACTGCACATTCAGAATGTGTCTCATTGGTGAGTTGATGGTCAGCAACCACCTCTTCTGCTTGAGATGGGTGCAGCACATTTCTACTCAGAAGGAAAAACACACTAATGTAGTTTTTTTTTTGTTTTTTTACTCAAGAATAGATTTATTATTTTACAAAAGAGAAACAATTTCTACATTGAACAGATAATATGTACCTGGTAAAAAAAAAATAATAAAAAACTAAAGCAAAATAAAAACTTCAGCATTCCAATGTATGGAAACAGATACAGTACTTAAAAGAGAGATAGTTCCACTACCCTGGGTCAACAGCGTGCTTTACTGGAGGAAGAGGGTGAATGCTTAGCAAAGAAATAAGAAAGGAGGAGCTGGTAACTATGTAAACTACAACATCAAATAGATAAAAGATTCTGAAAATATTACAAAAAAGGCCCTACACCTTCTGGAACCTCCTGTTTGATGGACAGACTGAATGGTAGATCTTTTTAAGGTTTAAGCAGGACAATAAAAGACAATTTGAACAGGTTTTTTTTGGATCAGCACAAACACTGAAAAAATGACATTTTAAGGTTGAACGAATAAAAGAGGGAGGCTGTTTTGTCACAGTGGAACATTTGTCACCAACGGAAAACTGTACAACCTTATTTTCCACAGCTTCATTCAGAATTCATTTTCCTCTGTCATCTAAATGTATTATTAGGTATTCCAGAATAAGCCCAAATTACACAAAATTCTGTGCACGTAAAGCTGGTCAATGTCCACTTTTATGGGCACAAAGAACTACTACTACTACTACTAATTTTACCCTGTTGTAGGACGCAATGTGTTTTATTTTCCAAGATGAGTCTGCAACATATGGCGTAAGATAATATTCAGCAACATGCTTTGTTCTTTAAAACTAGGATACTTAGTTGAATGTATTAACACCACATCCACTGTTGCAACCAAATAAACTTAAATATCACTTAAACTATATTAAGGTCAATGGTCATATACTGCAGTGGCTAGCCTGATAATGTTTGACATGGTTTGGTTTCAGTTTTCTTTTTCTTTTTTTCTTCAGGACACAGAAAACACTCACTTCTACTCCTTTGAATTTGTGAAGACCAGACAAGCTCCAGAAAATGTCAAGAAAACTGGACTGCAACTGAAGCCATGTGTTTATAAGAAACGATGACCAGATTTGTGAGGACTTAGTGCAAGAAATTGTCATATTTTCCTCATATCCTGTTTTTCTCTTTTACAGTTTCATTAACAGCACATTGATGTTTTTTAGCCCGCAGAGTCAGTTTTTGTGGCCAGATTTCAAAATCTGCTTTATTTGCAATCCTGGTGGGTTGGTTCAACATCCTTCCATGGTTGTACATAATTATGCAAATTAATAAAATCCTTCCTTGTGGAGATTGTATGGTGAGAACCCTATTACAGTGACTGCTTCTCAATGCGTATTGTCTCACTTCGACGCACTTGAATCACCTTTTGTCCCCATTCTGATGCTCGGTTTGAACTTTAGCAGGTTGTCCTGACCGTGCCTACATGCCTACAGGCATTGCGTTGTTGCCATGTGATTGGATTATTAGAGATTTGAATTCATATGTAGTTAAAACGTGTACCTGATAAAGTGGCCAGTGAGTGTATTTTGCCTGTACAAACAGAGGTACAGGCAAAACATTTTAGAGTGAAGTCGAACGGATACACAGTGGAACCCCGGGTTACGAGTGCTTTGGCATATGAATTTTTCGGGTTACAAAGAAGACATTGGGGAAAATGTTTGCACCGGCTTATGAGGGAAAACTCGGGTTGCGAGTAAATTTTTACTTTTTTTTTGTCTTTTTTCACCTGAAATAGTGCTTTGATTTGTGTTTTTTCATCATGGGGCCTAAGAAGGACTAGTGGTAAGAAGCAAACCCGTAATATGATCTCGATGCAGGTGAAAGGGCACGGGTATTTGTGCTGTGTATTTTTAAATATTATATTTCATCAAAGAATAAAAGAAAACTCAACTTTTCCCAACCCCAAAAATACCATCAGAAACAGTTAATGAAATCAACACAGATACTCTGTCAAAATGAATTTACATTTGCAATATGAATTCAAAACCACAAACTCCTCTCAACTCAAGGCGGGTCACGCAGCCATGAACACTTAACCCAGACATGCAGGACAAATTCCTCACCCAGTCCCGTCTTTCCCCCCGAACAGTCCCGAATCAAGAGTCCCACAACAGTCCACCCAACCCAGAGTTCAGGCCTTTTGTATAATTTAATCCCGGGGAGTCCACAGACACGCATGTTGACCACCAAACACTGTGCTCCCCGGGACTTTCCCTCCATGACCTACATCACCTCCCCTTATATCACCCCGAGAAAGTGCACACTGGTTGTGTATTAAATCAAGTGAATGACATTTGCGTCACTCATTTTTGTAACATTTTAAGGAGTAGGCAGAGGCAAACCTCTTTGGACGCTATTTTAGCAAAAGATCATTGCCTACTGAAAGTGATGATGCTGCTGATGATGAAAGTATGGCGAAACAGGCCAAAACCAGTAAATAAAAATCAGAAAAGAAAAAAAAATGAGTTGTATGGGAGTTTTCTTGGGTCTTGGAACGGATTAAGTGGTTTTACATGTATTCTTATGGTAAAACCAGGCCTGGCTCACAAGTTTTTCATTTCATGAGCTTGGTCCCGGAACAGACTAATCTCGTAACCCGGTAGATACTAGAGGGATGAGAGGGTGACTGCAGAAAAAAATAGTTGCAGCTGTCTGCGTTATGTAGCACCCATTTGCCACTAGAGGGGGTAATAACACCGCAGCCTAAAAACAATAAGTTTATTGCAGCTGATTTATATGCAGTACACTAAAACTATGTACTGTTTTTGTTAGTTATACTGTATCTGCTGGAGTAATCTGATGGTAACAAATTGAAGAACAAAATTTGGGACAAAGTGAATGATTTTATTAATAAATCCTGAAATCATACATGACCTGAAAAAATAATAGGTGGAAACTAAAGCAAACTTCAAGTACAATTAATTAAAAAGTCCAAAAATAATGCATAAAAATATTAATGCCATGACATGTACAAAAAATCCTTCAAGTCTGAATAAGTCACAGTATTTAAGCTAAAACAAAGACTGCTACAGTGCCCATATGCCTTAATATCTGCTGTGGTTCTCAGTGTAAAGCTGAGGTTGTCATGCAAAGCTCTTTTCTCCTCACACTGTACTCTTGACGTCAATGACTATGGAGTAATTGACCAGGTGAGCGTATTCTTTGCCATCTCTCTCCATAACTTCTGGCTTCTTCACTGTAGGAGAACCAGGCTCCTGCATCAGACTCGTCAAAGCTGAGAGTGACTCTGGCTTCTGCGCAAAAAGAAGCAGCACAGAAGAAACAGGTTATGAAACTGTTCAGTGTGGTTACAGAAAAACAAAGACTACAGTTACAAAAGCCACAGGACACGCGCTACATTGTAGGGAAAACAAAAAGAATTTAACCCTACCTTGTATTGTCTCCTGGCAGTAATTTTGCTGAAAAACACAAGAAAAAAATTGAGTATTGACTGTTTGAAAGGTTAGATTTTTAACTTACTGTGGGTTATACGGAGCAGGGGTTCTCAACTTGTGGTTCTCAACTGGTGGGTTGAGACCCAAAAGCGGGTCTTGGACTTATTCCAAGTGGTCTGTCAGTGGGATGAAAAAATAAATCTACATGCACTGTGTTGAATTGTGCTGTAATGCTGGACTTGATGTGCAGTATCTGCTGCCATAATAACATACATATCTGACTGGAAGATATCAGGCTATGTTATAGTTTATATTATAATGCTTTGTCAATTTTAATTCATTTGGCTTGTTATTTTGTTCATTTTCTTGTTCATTTTACTGTGTTTCACGTCTTCATTTGCTCAGTGATTATTTTTATGATTTTTGTTCATTACTGTCAATTGCATTATTTTTTTCATTTATGTTGATTGTCTGACTTATTTTTGACCATTTTTGATCATTTTGATTTATTTTATATCTTTATTATATATTTATAAATATATAATATTTAATAAATATATTTATAAATATATTTATTTTACTGTTTATTTTCCTTATATTTTTAATTACCTTTTAAACTTTTTGAACATTGATCATTAAGATTTTTTTTCAAATCATCTGTGTTTATTTCATGGACTAGTTTCCATATTTTTGTCAGTATTTTGTTTATTTTATGAACTGTTTATTATTTCACTTTTATCCCTCAGCCTCGAGAGGCTGATCAACATCTAGCTTATGAACGCAATAACTCCAGAAGGAAGTAATGCAGGCTAATCAAATTGATACCATAAGTTTATCTATTAAATACCTAAGTCAAGTTTGAATTTGACCTCGAGGTCAGAGGTCAACTTTTATTTTAAAAAAAAAAAACCTTGTGAATGCAATAATTCAAGAAGGGAGTTATGTAGCCTTTTCAAATTAATACCATGCATGCATTGTGCAGCATTACAAATTTAGGTGATCTTTACCTTCAGAGGTCAATTTTGCAAAATCATTCATAATTTGAAGCGAGTTGCCTGACATTTTTCTTTCATTTGGGTCATTTGGTAAATTATTTTGTTCAGTTTTTACACCTCATCCTGGCATCGGCCTGTATTTTTGTTCATCGTCTGGATCACTTGTTCATTTTTTATCATTTTTAAAAATTTTGTCCATTTTTGTTTTTTATCTAGACTGTTTTTGTCATATTCATTATCTTGAATACATTCATATTATGTATATGTTTACTAGCCTATAAACAATGTACATGTACTGAGTTTGAATTTGACTAGAGGGGTTTTAAGTTGATCACAGGAAAATGTGGCACACAGGCAATGTCAGCAGCCATCCGGTGGTATTGAGCTTTACACACCACTAGATGGCATTATGAGCCATTTTTACTCATGAGCTCAGTTAGCGTAATAGGTGTGAATGTATCATCTGACAGAAATATCAATGGAGACGCCTGTTGACCTGAGTCCTCATCATTGATCTCTGATGTCTGGAGCAGCCGGTTGTTTTGTACTTTACGGCCTCAGTGACATCAACCTTCACCAGTGAAGACCTGCTGCTGTCAAAAAGTGTCCCTAACTTTGGAGGGGAGAGGAAATGTGGGTCCTGAAATAGCTTCTCCCCACGGGAAGTCATGTTTTCTTGTGTGCACTGTGTGAGCGACCTTCCTAAATTAGCCTGACAGGACCCTCCCACTGGAACAGGGGATAATGGGACAGAGCCTCTGTTGGCCAATGGCACCTTGACCAAATGTTCTGACCAGAGGCAGGTTTACTGAAACAGCCTTTGAACCACTATTCACTGTGTGGGACATTGCACTGCACCTTTACTCTCTGCACAGCGATGCCTTATTAGATCATGACAAATAAGCTTGAGAGAATTTAGATTTGGCATTAGATTTGGAAAACTTCTGCAGACAGAAATCATAAACAGTTCTAGTATTGTGACAGATATTCCACATCAGTCATAAAGTATGCCTGACTCAGTTTTTTTCCAACAGTAATAAGATTAAGAGGTGCATATGTGCATGTTTTATTGATGAGCAACAGCTCAGATTTCATTACAGTAATAACTTCCCAAAGATGGGGACTTTTGAACCTTTTGCCTTTGTTTTTTGCATTGTGGCATTCATGATATATAGTCAAATAAAAGTAGTCTACTAGCTCATACTGCCAGAAGTAACACTGCAAAAAGGCAGTCTGGGACACTGGAAAATAAATCTCTTGTTATCACCGACAGAGGAAACATTTTCTACCTGTCTGCATGCAGGATTGTGGTGGAACAGGCACCTGTCTGTTTCAGCCACATCGTTTCCTGTTTGTGAATACTTGCATGAGACTGTGGTCGTGGTGAGCTCTGAATCTGTCCACACATCCTGTTTGTCTCATATGGCACCAGAAGCACTGGCCTCATTTACCCGTCAACAAATCACCTGCCAAGCAGAGGCATATCACCTATGGAAGCATTTAACTCACCAGAACACCCAGAGAAAGACAGCCATGATGAGAATGATGGCAGAAGCTGATGAGATGCAGATGATGGCTGCAGTCACTGCACCACAGAGGACACAAAGCTACACATCAGAGCGAGCTCAAGCAGACGTCATACTGACACAAACAACAAACCACGTCATGTTTTCATGATCAGAATTAACAAGGCATGAACATTACCAAACTGTTTGTCGTCACTCATGACCTCCACTTGAAAGCTAACAGTGGCTGCGTGATGATAGAAGGATGCTTTGCAGGTGTACAGGCCTTCATCCAGCTCTGTGAGCTCTGTGTCGAAGATCATCGCAGCCCCGTCCATTTGGACAAATGAACCATCACTCCTGCAACACAAGTAACTTTTAAATGAACTTTCTTTTTAGATAAAACCCAAAGGTGGATGGAAACTAAGTACTTTTACTAAAGCAGTGTACAAATTTCAAATGATTGTGCTTTGCTTGAATATTTTAATTTTTTCCACTATATATTTGTACCTCACTACCTTTCAGATGCACATATTGGCCCTTTTTCACTTGAATGTGTCTGACAGCTTTAGTTACTTTTCAGATGATAGTTTTTTGATGTCCTTGCTATGCAGTGAAAAACCTCCCAATTCGTAATGTTTATTAAAATCATAAGGATATAGTGTTAATTTAGTATACGAGAAAATTCATCTCCTTCTTAAGGAAAATGGCATCTTTAGAAAACTTCCTGAATTTGCTGAAAATGCAGGGTCACAAAGCTACATATGGTTCTCAGAGGACAGCGTGCCTAAAAATAGGATGGTCTAATAGAATAGGAAGCAATGTTGTAAATCAAACTATGCAGCAGTATAGAAGTAAGTTAAATGAGGTCAGCCTTTAACCTGTACACAAATAAAATGTCACACATACACACACAACACTAAAATGAATCCAAAACCATCATATATAATAGGAAAACACTGGGTACTTCACTGTAAGTGCATATTACTAATAATTCTTTCAAACTCATTCAACAAAGGATGTGTCGAAGGTCGACTGTTTACTTGTAGTGGAGTATTCTCATGTTCCCTGCTGGTTTTTGAGTATTTAGAGAGGATACACAACCTTTTGCAGTGCAGATTATATTCTGGCACGTTGCCTCCAACATGGAGAAGTATTCTCTGGTTGTGTTGATTTTCCTGAAGAGTCAGTCTGTGTATGACAGCTTCACCACCATAGCGGCCATGCAGAGGTGTTGTGTGGTTCAGCACTTTCACAGAGATAGCTATAAGGAATTAAAGTTAGAAGCACGTACTGCTTATTTCCACACGCATTTATGTGAATTTCTATATTATACACAACCCGATGCAAGGTTGCATACAGGTGTTATGCTTCTGTCACACTCACAGTATCTGGGGACATGGACTGTCTTCTTGCCTGTGAATCCATGTTCTGAGCTGTACACACAGGTCAGAGCTTGTCCCTCATGAAGAGCCAGAGGAAACTGGTAAGTCAGAGTGGCTTTCTGTACATGCCCTTCGTACCCTGATTCTAGGGTTGTTTGGCCTTTGGCATATTCAGGAAGGACCCAGGCAAGGTTTGTCCCAACACCATCGCCATTGCAGATACACTCTGCCACCCACAGAAAGGAGCCTGGCTGCCTCCGTACAGATGCAGTCAGCACAGGGGCTTCTTGAAGAGGACCAGAGGGGGCTAGAAGAGGATGAACAGCTGTGTGATTTTTTTTTTTTTTTTGTGTGACAGAAAATATTTCAAACACAGGAATAACATACTGTGCCCAGGAATGTGGATTGTTCTTTCCTCTTGTGCCTTCAAGCTCGGATGCTCCACCACACAGGTCAGATTCTGATCAGAATACAAAGTAGACAGGAAGTGCACAGAGCTACTCGTTGATACTAAACCATCAGCCAGGAGTTCAGTCTCCAACACTTGACTGATGTTGCTGTCAGTGTCACTGTTTCCAATGTGCCAAGTTATGGCTGCTGCAGGGGCAACACTTTCCACTGAGCAGTTCACCTGTGTGTACTCATCTCCTCCTCTCCTCTCAGTACTGGAGCTGACAGTGATGTTAGGGTGAGCTGTGTGGTAAAGAAAGTTAACATCCTGGCTTTGCTTTTGAGAAAACAGATCAACAGTGCACTTCTGCATATAATCAAATATGGTAAATTTCCTTATTTGTTGAACATACCACAAAGAAGTGTTATGCTTCTGTTCTCTGGCTTCTCAAACGTGGGGTGATTTATCACACACTGTGCTGTGAGCTCCCAAGGCGAGCAGGTTGAAAGGAGCATAACTGCCCTGACAGAGTGGCTTCCATTATGAGAAGTGAAATTGAACCAAGAGACTCCAGACACGCCCTCTGGTAGCAGCCAGGACATGTTGGCTGCAGGAACAGCATCAGCTGCTGAACACTCAATCATAGTGCGTCCGTTGTCAGTCTGCAAATTGACTTGGATTGTAGGAGGAACTGAGAGCACAGTGGAGGGAAACATCACCATCAATTTTTTAAGGTCATAATATGGAAATAATAAAAGGGTATTTGTAAAAGTTTTCCAAGGAAACGACTAGAAAAAGTTGCACTTACCAGGCAAAGATTTTACTGTAATATTAAACTGCACTGTTGCACTGTGATGGTGATAAGAGGAGACACAGTCATACAGGCCAGTGTGCTGATGATTCACCGGTCCCTGAACAAAGAGTCTGCTGCCAACCACATCCACACCTTCAGGTAATGGTCCATTGTCTCTGAAAGTAAACATAAGTACACAGACAGAAGAGCAGTATTTAAATGCAGCAGACTAAACTTTGTATTATCTGGAGCAATATCAAAAAACATCTAAATCTGTTTCTTGCTGTCTATCACTTGTGGTTTGGTACCACCAAACCTTACCACATCCTCCACCGGATATGAAGGTTGTTTCAGTCTACTCATAATGCTTAAAATCAATACTAATGTCAATGCTATTTGTGATTTGTTGCAAAGAAAACCTAGCCAGCAAAACAAAAAGACATCTGTAACAGAATACATTGAGACATCTAAATTCCAGACCAGGATTATGTTTGCAATCAGCCATAATACATCCTCATACAAACAGGGAATCCCTGCTTACATATAAGATTGGTTTTATGGCTATAAAGAGTTTTCAGGCTGTAACATAAGCGGTATAATATTACATGGTAGTGTTCTCTACACTGTATCTAAATCAGCCCACACCTTCAGATTTTTAAGAAGTTGC
The DNA here is from genome assembly GCA_029823295.1 of Pseudamia nigra. NCBI lineage: Eukaryota > Metazoa > Chordata > Actinopteri > Kurtiformes > Apogonidae > Pseudamia > Pseudamia nigra. The sequence continues at coordinate 28,555 of JAQQAE010000367.1, forward strand.
TGCATGGATTTGATGGCTTCAATTTGGTCTAATTTTAATTTTTAAGTGTTTAAATGAGCAGTAGGCTCCAGAGTATTTTTACACATCTTTAGTGTTTTTACTACTGACAATGGAAACAGAGAAAAAGCAGGAGATTATATGCAGGAATGGACCTTAGATGAATCCAAAGTTGGACATGAATCACTGAGATGGCCCTTGAGTATTACATTATTGACACAGGACACTAAAACAGACATGACTTAAGGTATTTTGACTCCAGTTGAAGTGATTCTTACTTTTTACAGGTAATATTATAACTTGGCACGTTCCCAGTGACTTCCATTTGGATGAAAGCATCTGTCTGTCCTTCTTGCAGCTCTAAAGATGCAGAGATTTGGATGCCACCGGTGCTGTTTTCCATCTCAGCATATGATAAATGAACTCCAGACAAATCTGCAGGAAAAATAAAATAATAACAGTATTTGTTGTGATGTCTCCCTCATGAGACAGATTTTTTGCAAGGTTTTGTGTTGAAACACTGAGGGCATTTTAGACATGCATCACTTCATCATCCTGGAAATTTTGTGCATTTTTTGTGTTTCTTTCGGCAAATTGTAAATGTACTCTATGTTTGTCCCCTTTCTTCATAAGTTTATGGAGGAAACAAAAGAAATCAAAAAAATTTTTAAAAATGGGGAGTACTAAACAAATCTTAACAAAAGCAAAATGAGCAAAAAGAACAAAGTATTGACAATAGGTGATAAAATATAAAGCAAAATTTGTAAACATGATCAAAATTAGGCACAATATGAAACAAATCAGTTGTGAAAAAAACTAAAAAAGAAATAAATTAAAAACATGAAAATCTAATAAATTGAGCAAAATATGAACAAGATAATCAGGAAAATGAACCAAACATTTGTAAGACAAGCAAAAAAAAAAAAAATCAACAAAATGAACAAAATTTTCCAAAATAATAAAAAAAATTAGTAAAAATGAACCAAAACAAACAAAATAAGAAGCCAAATAAATATAAATAAAATTATAGGCAAAATAAACAAAAATATTGAAAACCTCAACACAATGCACAAAAATGAACAAAATAATCACGAAAATCAGCAAAAATGAACACGTTAAGCAGAAAAATGGATGAATATCAATGATTAACAATGAATAAAAAGTGAAGAAAATAATCACCAAAGGAACAAAAATGTAAACAGGTGTTCCTTTAGAGACCAAAAAAATGCATGTTGCTTCTCAAACTTATAACATCAGAATAATGAAACTACTACAAACAGCAGACCTTTACTTCAGACTTTTTTTTTGTGGTGGACATGCCTCTGACATTTGTATTAAGAGGGATGAATCCCACACGAAAAATGATAATACTCACAAAACGTTGGCAGTGTCAGGACTCGTGCCTCGCTGTGTGTAAATTTGGGGTGTTCAAACATACAAGTGATGTTACGGCCTTCATATGCGGCTGCAGGGAGATACACTGTGCTGGTCTGAGTGTCTGTGTCGTCCTCTTTCTGCAGCTCCTCATCAGTGTCCAAAGCCAAAGAGATGTCAGTGTCAGGTCTCCCTCCAGATGAAATACAAGAGACCACCCAGAACTCACTTCCTCTTTGTTGTACCATCTCTGCTTTAATGCTCACATTTGGCCTTGCTGTGAAACAGGAAGAAAGGCGAGAAGAGTTATTCTTTCTCAAGGTCTAATGTTTTTTCCAGCAAATTAAAAAGTCAGATAGCAAGTAGAGGCTCAGGTTGTTTTCGTTGAATAGGAAGCTGGGGCCGGATGAGCTGAATGTTAGCTAAACACGAGCCATAAGGGGCTTCTGCTTGGGTTTTGGAGAGTGCTGACTTAGTCTTATCACCTGTTCCATCTGTTGGCCGGGCTACAGCTGAGAGCAGATGTCTGGCCCAGCTGCTGTCCAACCTAAGCTGAGAGAACCACAGGCTTTAATACGACGAATCATCAGAGATCACAGTCTATTATCAAATACATAAAACCTGTGGTAGCCATCCCTCCCTAATGCATCAAACAAGTGAGCTAACACCTCATAATGGCCTGGCTGTCAGCTACGGGTACACACGATTAATGAGTGAGTCAAAGTACTTTGGCTTTAAAAACTGCATCTGTTAACACCTAAAGTTGTGTTTGGATTTAACTACTGCAGTTAGGAAATTATCAAGGCTAACAGAACTTCCTGGACTGTGAATGCACCACAGACAAATAATGATGTGTTGGCTCATTTAATGGGAGCTCACACTGTATACAGCTTAAACTTCTGGCACATTTTAATGCACATATTTCATGAAATGACTTTTTAAAAATCCCCTTTCAACACACTAACAATAAACTCAAACACCCCAAAAGCTGGAAAAGAGCTACTAATACAGTCCATGAAAGGGTTAATGAGGACCGATAACTACCAAAAACAATACACTTTGTCCACTAGAGGGCACTTCAATAATAACTGGGCAAGAGAATTAAATAATTTGATCAACATAAACTCAGTTTCTTCCTCAGGATCTTTCAATCAATTGATTGACAAACAAACAAAAGATACACAAACCCCCAATTCCAATAAAATTGGGATGTTGTATAAAACATAAAAAGCAGAATACAATGATTTGCAAATCCTCTTTAACCTGTATTCGATTGAATACACTATGCATTCAGCATATTTAATGTTCCAAACAGGTGCTTTTTTTTTAGCATTCCTCAACTTTCCCAGTCCCTTGTTGCCTATGTCCCAGCTCTTCTGCAACATCTTGCAGGCATCAAACTCAAAATGAGTGAATATTTGCAAAAAACAATAAAGTTCATCAGTTTGAAAATTAAATATCTTTCTACTGTATGACAGGGTGTCGTGTTGTCATTCTTCAGTGCTTAGGACAGAGAGGAGACAGTTGTAGATAGTTGGTTTGTGTTTCCTAATTCTGCTGTTTATCGCTGTGATTTCTGCCACTACTGCAGCATAAGAAATATGATGTTGTCAAGATTTAATGCTGTAATTAGCAGACTACTGACCTGGGACTATGTAGGCACACAGATGGGCTTTATTTCACAGTAATGGCTTCACCTTTATTATTTTATTAATTGTGTTGCTGAGTTGTTGCGGCATTATTTTTTCCATGGACCCAGTGAAAAAGTCCACTCCCACATGAGTCCAGTGCACTGAGGAATGTGATTTATGGTCTGTCACTGCGTATATGGAACAGAGTGAGAAGGAACGGCCAACATGAAAAATTAGAAGGAGGAGGTGTAGTGTGAGATGCTGAGTCATGAGGTATGATTATAAAACTCTGACTACTGAAACAATACAATATGTCACTTCCTGACAACACATATCTACAAACTCAACTGCATTCAGCTGTGGACATGCTTACTGTAGGTGTCCACCCTCACTGTGGTGAGCTTGGGCTCTGGGAGGGTCGGGTGTTGAACCTCGCAGGTCACACTGTCCTCGTCTTGCAGGTAGGTGGGGAAGCGGAGGATGCTGCTCAGGGTGGAGGTGCCATTCGGGTGAACTGCTTCAGTTACCTCTGTGGTAAAGATGTCATCTGAGGCAGGGAGACTGTCGACCAACCAGTTGATCTGAGGTGTGGGGCGGCCACCGTCGGCAATGCATGAGACTGACTGATAGTGAGTACCGTCGATGGTCTCAGCATTCACCAACATCTGTATCTTAGGCCGGGCTGTAAATGATTGAATATAGTGTGTGATTTTCCTTTAAATGAGAGAAAAATCTAAAACTGCATTTTACATTAGAGGTCCCATTCAGTCAAAATTAATCTTTTTTTGGTTAAAAAGTCTGAATCCAATTTGGGATGCAAATTAAAACTGTGAAAATATGAACTGGTATTGTCCCCTAGAATCCCCAAATCTATTTGAAGTGCAGGAAAACCAAGGTACAGTATTTGGGATTTTTGCCATTTGTGACATCACAATTGCACTGCAATTTTTGCACCTTGTACATATATATTGTTAAACTGTTTGCATGCTTTATTTTTTATTCTTCTCAGAGTTTTGCTGTGTTTGCACTCCTGCTTTACGTGCTTCCCTCAATTGCAACTCAGGGACAAATAAAGTTCTTTGAATTGAATTGAATTGAATTGACAAGTCCTTACTAATCATGGTCCAGATGAAATACATTACCGTAGCCCTTCCTTTATGAGGAAGTAGCCACTACACATTACAATTATCTTGTGTCAGCATATGATCCCAGGTCAGCTTGGGTATGGTCTGCGGTTCAGCCAATCACAACATTTTATGAAGAAATGCGGGATGCTTTGACGTGTCACAGTGAATATGTGAGTTACAAAGAAGCACTTGTAACACCAAATTGGAAAAACTTTGGTGAAATTACAGTATATCAACTCTTTATTTTGTCAACACCATAGTATATAAAAGGTGGCCAATCCCTGCATGACCTCACCCATGGGTTTCTGAGGAGCCAGTTGGATTCTCAAAAAGGAGTCTCTAGACACAGCCATATTGGCATCACTGCCTACTCACTCCAGTCCCAAAATTCAATTTAGATGTCAAATGAAACTATAGCTGGGTTTTAATCCAAAAGTATCACATTTTTAAAGCAACGTTTCAGAAATTTGATTAAAAATAATGCATATATGTGTTTATTTATATCAAGTACCTGTTGCTAATCTTGGGAGCTGCTTAACCACGGGAAACAGATACAGGTGCTAGATTTTAAGTCTGGTACAGACAAACAAATGTGATGTCATTAAAAAAGCATGGGTCTGAAGCTATCTGCCTACCGTTTTTACAAACTCAAAGAAAATGGAAAACTTTGGAAGTTTTCTCCTCCAGCTGCGTGCTGTGCAGCTTGTTAATGTAGTATCGCTGTATACTTATGTGGATGTGTTCAGTGTTACTCGGAGGAGACAGAGATTGTGTTGTAGCCTTAGCTTAGCTATTAGCTTAGCTTAGCAGCTTATCTGCCGCTGATGCAAGCGGCTGACATCATTTCGGCATTTTTTTGCATTTGATATTTGCTTCGTGCTGGTGCACATTTACTTTGTTCAATGTTTTAATGCCAACTTATTATTATTATTTTAATTTCAGGTGTTTTCCAAGAAATTAAATGCACATTTTCTAAATGAGCATTCAATTGAGGTGATGAAAACACACCAACAGAAGCCTTTAGTTCAGACATGACCAGTCACTCAGTCAAACTGCCTATGCCATTGATTTTCCACAAATATTGCTGCTTGAATAACCCAAATAGATAAGTTCTATAAAAAATTCACCCCTTGCACAGTTGTAACAGATGTGGAAATAAACTATGGACTAGAGGTTAAAACCCTTGTTTATTCCAGTCTGTAAATATGTTTATTGCTGCTCTAAATTTGGACGTTTTAACGTTGGACTCTATGGGGATTGATTGACTTCTGGAGCCAGCCCCTTGTGGACACTGAAGACACTGCAGTTTTTAACATTTAACACTGCATTTAACTCAAAGCTCAGCCATGGACGTTGCTGCTTGATCAGCATCCTCAAAGTATTTAATAGACACATTTAAATGTTAAGGTATGGGACCTTTCAAGTTGGACCACTGGTGCAAAATGTAGAGCCTCATTAACTGATTCCTTCTTTCAGTTTTATGTCACGTCTTACCTACTACAGTGAGGAATACAGTGTCAGCAATATCCTCATGTTGGGTTGCAAACTCACAGGTGTACCCTCCCTCTGCCTTCACACTGGTCACATTCACTCTGACTGTGAGGTTTGTGAGAGAGTGTGGAACTGAGAAATCTGAGTCACGACTAAACGGCCTGCCATTCATAAATCCTGCCAGCCGCTTGCTTTTAAATGCTCTCTCCCGTTTCCACTCTGCATTGATGATCTCGCTCTTGCCCACATATCTGCAGCTCAGGTGCACATTTTCTCCCAGGATTCCTGTGACGTTGTGTGTGATCTCCAGAGATGGCTCTTTGCTGAAACCTGAAACAAAGACCAACACAATAATGAAAGGTCAGGGGTTCATCCACACACAATCCTAAAATTGTGGGCTCAAGCAAAGAATTGTCTGGAGGGGGAAATGTAATTGTTCGTGTTCCTGGGAGGATAGAGAGCAGCGTGATAGATGTCCATGTTGTGCCAGTGTGAGGCGTTTCTGTTCATCCTGTTGTCTTTCACTAGTTGAGTGAAACCGTGATGGGTGAGGCAGACCAACCATATCAGTGATTATGATATTCTGAAACTCCAAGCTATGGTGACTTTCATAAAGGGCTAAAGATATGAATTGGACTTTCTGAACCAAATGACACTCTCTCTATACAGTGGGGACAATAAGTATTGGGAAATGTAAAAATGTGCAAGTTCACCCATTTAAAAAGATAAGAGAGGTTTG
>JAQQAE010000368.1:4354-29528 GCA_029823295.1 Pseudamia nigra
TGAAGACATCGACTCATGTTGAAGTTCACACAACATTAATCACCACAGTTTGTATATTTTAGCACAGCTACATTTTGACTTTACCTCTTTTCTCATCAGATGTAACATGGTCTACGGGACGCCCACCATGTACGTTGACATGGTGAACCATCCGGACCTGCACAAATATGACTTGTCGTCAGTTGAGGCAGGTGAGAACACTGACTACCTGCCACAAATGTTTTTTCCACCAAAAAATGCAGGTTTTAATTGCACTATGAATGATTAATTCAGAAAAAATAAACTTTAGATGTGAGAAATGATTATTTTTGGGCATATAATATTTCTCAGGTGTTCACAGGTCCAATGCTCATCTTGTTTTGTAGGTATAATGGCTGGTTCTCCTTGCCCTCCAGAACTTGTAAGGAAGGTTATTTCCATCATGGGCGTCAAGGGATTAACAGTAAGTGGATCTAACCGTTCTGAAGTTTTCAATTCATGATAATAGATCAAACTTGCAAACTCAAAACAAGCGCTTTATGATGCAGATTGAAGAAAAATACAAATGCAATGCAACTTTCATCCACAAGAGGGCAACACCTTGCAAGTTATACCTGTAAGATTTATTTTTAACACTTGCGGTACAGCCACTCTGTTTCTGCATTTGGTGAAGCATGTAGGCCAGTGTCATACAAGTATCACACACAAAATGCAATTAAGACAGAAACGCAAAGGCTTTGTTTTGTAGAAGTTTATTGGATGTGAGCAGTTATCACTTCCAAAGGTCCAGATAAGGAAAAATACTGAATATACATAAGATATGCATAAAGGCAACAACCCTTGTATTTAGTCTGCAGAAGTTTAGCTTCTTCCATTTTAAATCAATTTTTAGAACTGACGTGTTAACAAAATAATAAGTGTTGTGTAACATAATAACTTAGATGAAAAGAGACAAAAGATCACATGTTTGTAAAGCTTAGGTCGTTGTGGTAAATTGTTGTGTTGCAAACTGGCATCACTTCCTACCTGTAAAAAAAAATACTTCACACTGAAAACAATTACAGGTGGAAATCTTTTTTTCTTATCAAGCCTATTCATATCTTCAGACTTTGACTTATAAACGTCTTGGAGACAGAAATCTTCAGTTGTGCGAAGTTGCCTTGTGCATCTTCTAGTCAGTGACGACAGTTTTACGGAGTGAGGATGTAAAACTAATGTCACTAAGCAGAAAAGAACGACAGGGAAGCTGTTGCTGTTGTGGTTTTTTGTCAAGTTTAGGGTCTGATAGATGTTGTTCGTTGTCTTGTTTGGGGCTAGATTTAACTTTCCAGCCACTATGAATTTTTTTGCATGTCCTCAGTAACCCTTATTCAGTCAGATTCCTCCTTTGTTTCGGTGGTTACACCTCCACCTCATACCTAAAGTATACAACTTTATCTGACACATCATGTTCATGTTTGTCCAAGTCGCTTCCTCCCCAGTGAGCTGTTACGCTTTGTGTAACAGCCATTTACAGTATATCTCTGTTCATGTATCTTCTGCTAAGATGCGGTTCCCCTTTTGCCATCAAGCTTTTAAAGGTAATCCATGTACAGGTGTTGCATTTAGTGGGAGAAGAAAAAGTTTTTTGACTATAGCAATTTGTTTTTCGTCATTTTTTGTGCAATACAACAAATGTTCAGCTTTACATGTTGATGAAGAACTGTCTATAGGTAATAAATTGTGTTCTCATTGGTCAAGTGCACATAGTAGTTTTTGTTTGTTTCATGCATTACAAAAAGCCACCTGAATGCAACCAAGTGGCCAATTGACTGGGGGAAGGTCACTAAACTCTGACTGCGAACTTTACTCATTGCATGAATGATCTGTATACAGAAAAATCACACTGAAACTAGAGAAAAACAGAAAATCCTGGCAGAGGGGCGGGTTTGTGCACCTAAATCCACCAGCACACACTGACAGTGGGACAGCACTGTGGTTTGAGTGGGCTATTTAACGAATGAGCCTATATATTTACTTAGGTGGTTTTATGAAGAAAAGTTACATCATTTACCTTTAAGTCATCAACTTTTATTTAAACAAGGGAAATTAAATAATGCAAATGAAATCATATTAAGTCTTCGGCCCATGTGTTTGTGTGAGCAGCAGAGTGTGTATGTCAACTAATGTTGGGTGGTTTTACACTAGTGACGCCATTTGGCAGATGAATAGAAGAACAGTCTTGGAGTAGAATGAGTTAGCCTTGCTTTTCTCTGCACATGTAGCCGGTCACCTGGACGGGCTTCTCCTCAGCGTCTCCTGTGGAAAAGACACAAAATGAGCAGCCAAATTAAACAAACTATCCTCTAAACAGAGACTAATGACCAAGAGTCACAGTTCTGGACCCCAGGGCCAACATGGAAAAGTTCATACAGGGACGAAGCAGAGGACAAAGAGCTCTGTGGTTTTGGAAGGGAGGAGTGAAAAACACAATGACCCAAAGCCAGCAGTAGGCCTCTCCAAAACCATCTGCAGATCCATGTGGTTGTCTCTGAATCCAGTCCATTTGGAGAGAATTACTGTTAAAACCTCACTCATTTGTATGGTGTGGTGTAGGTAACATAAAGGTCCCTGCAAGGGACAAAGTTAGTCCTCAAGTATTTGCTAAGATAGTGATCTGTGTGGGTGTGAAGGAGGACATGAAGGTAGTTGGTGTGAGAGAAGAAGATGCAGAGGATAGGGTGAGATGGAGGCAGATGGGTTGCCACAGTGAATCCTGAAGGGAACAGCTGAAAGGAAAAGAAGAAGAGTGATCTGTGTGGGTGGAGCTTCAAACTACTCTATGATCCTCCAGGGTGTGCATAATTTAATATACAGTAAGTGACTAAAGTTACTGATGACATGCAAGAACTAGAAAAAAAAGTTTTCAAATGATACTGTTGATCATTTTAAAAAGATATATTTTTGAGGCAACCTTGGCTCAGGAAGTAGAGCAGGTTGCCCACAAATACTGATGTGTCCTTGGGTCACACACTGTACATTATGTTGCCCCACTGTAGCAGTGCAACTGCAGTGCGACTGTACTTTTCAGAGTCAAATACCTGTTTAGCCTAAGCTCATTGACGTGCACCCTTATTGGCCCTTTTCTTCTTGTTCCTGCATCCGTTGAAGGCAGTGCTGTCTCTGACTTGCTTGCCTTTCTGCTGAGGTGGGGATGCGCATACTGCATCTGGACGGTTGCGGCTCGAGTCCATCCACCTATAATGTAGGAGCAGATGAGGCAGATTATTTTTGCTTCATGCTTGCTCTTTCAGCACCTATAAGATTAGTCGTACTGTTTCCATAGATCAGTTGGATCTCATACTTCCGCAGTGGTGCGAGTTGACATGAGCAGCTCCATGGGTTCCCGGTGAGGGTGAGGTTGGTGATGGTGCCAAACTCTAGACTCTTTGGGAGCAACTTTAGCCTGTTGTTGTCAAGATGCAGCGACTTGACGGCCGTCACACCAGTGAATGCTCCATCAGAAAACTAGAACACAAAACAACATATTGAGGCCTTTCTGAAACTATCACGTGTGCCAGTGTTCAAACAAGGTACACACCCACTTGTTGACCCTCTGAAACACTCTTTCTTCTGACAGACAGATGCAGAGCAAGGGAATTTCACCAGTAGGATGAAAGCCTCCTCTCATCCTTCCTTATGTAAACACAGACACCCAGTGCTCTCCTTTTTCTGCTTCATATGCATCTGCACGGGTGCTAAAAGCTTCAGAGAGGTGCTACATGAACTGATCGTGCCAAGTTTAGTGTCGTTTGAGAAAAGAGAAGGGAGGATGAGAAAGGACTTTGAAGGTTTTTTAAGTCTGGAAGAGATGGGACTGTTTAATTGCACCCTTTGGAAATTTCCACTGTATAGCAACACATAGCTGAGGGTCTGGTATTTTGAAGCAATGGAAGATGGATGACTTCCAACATGGCTGAGGTGTTTTTGCTCTTTCTGTCGTCTCCCTTTTCAAGTAGCTTCTCTGCCAGGAAGGCTCGAAAAGGGCCCAATTGTCCATTCAACTGAGGCGATGGCAAGCTAAAAATACTCCTCTTCATGGACCTGTGGAACACCCTGCCTCTGTTTACCTGTCTCCTAACCCCTCCTGACCTGTTTACAGGACCCGTTTACAAGACCCGCCTAGCGGGAGTAGAAAACTCACTGAGCTGAAAATAATACTTGTGTAATAATTAGATTCGGACATGCTTGGTCTAAATCCAGCAAACAAAAACACTCTAAAAATACCTGCATTTGGCTGGAAAATGGCTCAATCTTGCTGGCCATGTGTGCTGCACTGCCCTCCCCTACTGCTTCCACCTGGTTTGTTATTTTACAGTTTTCCTTCTGGGATACCTCCACACTGTGGCACAGGTACACTCAAATATTAGATTGACCACAAGTATGAAGCAAATGTGAACCCTGGAATGTCTGAAAAGTGGTACAGCATAGAGCGCATACTGTATAGTTGCATAATAAATCTTATGCGCATATGAGACGTGCATGAACAGTCTGCTGAGAAAACATCTGTAACATGTCTAATTAATATCATTCCTGAAGGTGGGATATCATTTTGGACCGAAGTCACATAACTTTTGTTGGCATTGACCTCTGACAGAAGTGAAAAGAATATTGACGCTTTATCCTGTTAAATCAAAGAGAATCGATGTTGATCTCCGTCTAATTAATTGTTTTTTTCCCTTCACAGTGTCTGCCTGTGTTTTAGCCTTGTGCCCAGTTTTCGGCTTCCTCCTCAGCACAATACAAATAAACTGAATATTTATTGTGGTGATCAATAGTTGCAGTGAACCTGAAAAATAATCCCTATGACACCACAATACAGTTAGATTTGGAAGAATATGTTGTTTTTATAGCAGTTATGGTCATGAAAGCATCAAACTACGAGAGTGAAATTGTTTGCAATTACCTGCAATACAAACCTACACATACTGTTGCAGTAGCAGGTAAGATGAAAACATGTAAAAACATGCTTTATAAGCAAAAAAGAATGTTTTTACTTCCAACCAGCCACTGCAAGTAACAGAAACATTAAGCTCATAACAGTGAGTGTGTTATTCAGTTTGCTAATGTTTATTAATTAATGCCATCACTGTGTGGTTTTGGAAAGTATTACTGCATGTGCTGCTTTGGCATCAGTATTTTGAAGTAATGTTTTCCTACTTGTCTGAAATAAATTAATAAACATACCCAACTTTGAACATCACACTGATGATATTATCAATTCCATTGATTATGTTCTGTCATTATTAATGCAGTAGAACTTAAGACTATTAGCAGCGCTGCACATATTTGAGAATGAAATATATTTAAGATGAGTGAATCAAACTAGAACATAGACCTTTCCATGACACAAATCTGTTTGTGCCTTTTATTAAATGCATATAGCTTTCACTAAACCCAGAAAAGCAGTATACATTATTACATAACTACAATACTCTACAGTCATATTAGATCAGTGCACTGTGGTTTCCCAGTGCAGTTTACATTAAAGGTGTAAGAAAACATACACCTGGGCATCACGACATTATGCTTTGATACGGAATCGATTCTCAAATACACTGCATTGACTTTTAACAGAAGTTTGTGGTTTAATTTTTTTCTTATTGACATTTGCACTCAGTGCATATGTTTTGCACTGATTGCAAATGCACCATTTACAATAACATTTTCAACTGAATTGCAATCTCGTCGTCACAATGCATATTGTTATCTCTGGACAACCCCTAGTTTACATAAAATAATGTAAGATATTTACCAGCACATCATGGATCACTGTCTAAAGGATCATTTGAAGTGCTCTATGTAAATGCACAGATTGACTGACCTTTTCCAGACCCATGTTGTCAAGGTGTAGTTTCTCCATGTAGCGGCCAAAGCTCTGGAAGGCATTGTCAGGAATAATCTTCATGGGGTTCCTGCCCAGCGTGAGCTCCTCCACAACACGCAGTTTGCTCATTGCAGCACTAGGGTACGTGGACATCTTGTTCCTGTCCAGGTGAAGTATAGCGAGGTTCTCCACGTCATCTAGAGAGCCCGGTTGAAGGGTCATCAGCTCGTTGCCGCTCATGTGCAGCCAGCGCAAGTCTCTGGCACCTGTGAAAGTACCCGGCCGCAGCTCTCGGAGCTTGTTGTCATTAAGCTGCAGAATGAACAGGTTAATCATGGGTGAGAACAGGCCCTTAGACAGGTCACTTATCTGGTTCCCATCTAGGTAGAGGTAGGTTAGGTCAGTCAGATCCTCAAAGGCACCAGGCTTAATGCTGCTGATCTCATTGTTGGACAGGTAGAGGTAGATGAGCTTCTTCAGCCCTTTGAAAGCCTGGGATCCGATCTCTCTGAGTTGGCAGTGCTGCATGTGCAGAGATATGAGTCCCTTACTTTCACTGAAGGCCCCTGTGGTAATGCTGCCCAAGTTGTTTCTTTGCAGGTTGAGTAAGCGGGTGGCCTCAGACACCTGAGGGATCTTTTTCAATCCAACGCTGTCACAGATGACGTGCTGAAGGTCTCCGTGGCAGTGGCACAGGTTGGGACACTGACTCGGGGCTCCCTGCACTGCAGGGCCCAGGACCAGGAGACAGGTCCCCAATAACAACCAGCTCACACAACGCATGATGATGTCTGTAAATATAGAAATCTGTGGATTTAGTTAGAGACGTACTCCACTCTGACAAGGGGAAAGATGTAGCAGAAAAATCCTCAGAGAGAAACTGTGCAGGGAGAAGGCAAAAGGTGTGTGTATGTGTTGTGTATGTGTGAAGTGAGAAAAACCGAGAGAAGGAGTGAAAGGTGAGTGACTGAGTAAAGGTGGGCAGTGCGGAGAGACTTTCACTTTGAGAGGAGGATGGCCAGTCAACAGAGCACACAGCACTATTTATAACATTTACTTGAGGAAAAAAATGAGGAGGGCTTGCCAGGGTGTTGGAGTGAGAGGTTTGCAAAAGGAAGTCAAGTGTCTATGAGATTTTAACCCTAAATGAGCAGGAAGATAACATGACATACTGCAGATGTGTTCAGATCTTTGATTCCTATGGATTCCTTATTTTCTGGTTTAATTATGCCCTTAGTTTACGTCTCATGTGTTTTATGAACATAGATGTGAGTGGTGTCCAAATGTACTGTATGTTAAGTAACGTGGCATGAGGTCAAGCCTGGTCTGTGTGCGATCCCAGACACTTCCATTGTTTTTCAGTCTGCGGTGAGAGGAAGAGGAGCCACTCCTGTGCAGCTGTTTTATAACCTATAATAATCTCCAGATGGTTTGCAAGAGGTGAGCTGCTGTTTCAAGTCATAACAATTGCAACGGATTCTTCCATCATCCCAGGAATGAACGTTTAAGATGCCACTTTACGTTCCTGTGTGCATTCTTTCATTTTCTTTACAGACCTGGCAGGGCGTTATGCAATAGTTGTTAATAGTGACTGTGGCTTTCAGGCTTCATCTGCAAGATGATGAAAGTGTGAAAAAACAGATTTAAACCATAATTAGCTTAAAAAGCAAGTCTCTTTTCCAAGTACCATACATTTAGTTATAAAGGACGGTTTCAGAGAAGTGACTTTGGGTCTTGTTGACTTGGCTGGTTTGCCTTGAGGTTGGTGCATTTAGGAGATGGATCAGCCCAGCCGGGATAAAAGGAATCTAGAGTTTACTCAACAAATCTAGCATTTTATTGGGAATATCGCCTCTTCCATGATTTTTCCAGGTGAATGTTCTCATGGAACAAAATCCTTCACAAGTCTTTTTCTTGCTTCTCACCTGTGAGCATTGTCCCATGCATGTCCCAAATCTGTCTCTTCACTCAAAGGGATTTGTTAATAATGCATGTTGCTTTTCAGTATTTGTTCACTGCAATGTATCTTAGACTTTCACTGTGCAGAATGTCGGTGTTGAGATTTTTCATATTTATCTGCTGAACGGAGGCAGCGCCTCCTGTGTTGAGCAAAAAAATCAGGCTTAAAGATGATACAAATTCAGCATCACCACAATTTTGGAGTGAATCATGCAGCTTTTTTAAATGTGTGGGGGAATCTTGAAACATTGTTGCACAAAGAGCGTGGTGTAGGTTCTGAGGAAGCATGAAATGGGAGCACACTTCTATAAGGAGATTGTTGGACTTTTCTGACTTTTTCTTCAGACAATATGAATAATTAAAAGAAATGAGAATAATCTACTATTTGTATTTGCCTTTCTGCTCCTTCACACCTTCTCGACTCCAGATGTGCCAGCTGTCAGAGGAGCACCACATGCCTCACTGAGCTCACAAAAGAAGACTCGTATTGAGCCCAGTGGAAACAACTCTGCTTTGGGACAAAAAAATTCTCTATCAGCTTCTCATCACTGTTGTTTTATTCTTGTCAGATTGGCTATGGCACCACAGAGAACAGCCCTGTGACCTTTTGTGGCTCTCCGATGGACAACATGGAGAGAAAATCTGAGACCACTGGCTTCATCCTGGACCACACAGAGGTAACTTATAGTTCACGCTAGACCTGGGCAATGCATCATATTAATTTGAGTACAGTAGCTACATTTTTGAAAGATGTGGGAAAATGCATAATTAGAAAATCATGAATAGTGTTTCCTCTGGAGGCTTAATTTTAGATATTCATTGTAAAGGTGGGACTTTTTTTTTTAACAAATACTGTAGATTGACACACTTGTAAGTGCTCTTCTTTTGTTATTGGTGCTTATAATTTTTGCATATACTGTACATGTACAGTGCTATGCAAATGCTTTGGGCCACCTTGGGGTGGTTGTTTTTAGCAGACTACAATGACCATAAACATGCAAGATAGAACCAAAGTACACAGGAAATATAGAAACAAGCATTTCAGTTTTTTCACAACATAGTGTCAAGTATTAGCTGTCACTTCCCTTTGATCCTAAAAAGTTTTGAACTGCTCAAGTGAGATCTAGCTCACTTAACCAGCTTTCATGCATTCTGCAGCTGTCAAATGGTTCTTATTGTGTGGGTTACTTTTTCCACAGGAACAGACATCACACTAAATATGGAGTTTTGCCTGTTGAAGCCGTTTGATTTATACTGTGCATATTTTCTGTATTTTTATTTAGAATCCTTCAAAACAGCAAACTAAGTTGGATATTTGTAAGCACTGTTCCCATAACCATTTTAGAATTATGTTGATTCATTTTTGTGCATATGTATAATCAGTATAAATGAAGATAAGAAAACAAACCCAAGGTGACCTAAAATTTGTGCACAGGACTGTACGCCTGAAATACACAGCTCATTCAAAAACACAACTTGATGTTTTGTTGGACCTACTTTTGTTTTGATTTTGGTGCACATTGGGTGTGCCATTCACTGAATATGCCTAGTAAATGGGACATTATTTCCATTGAGAGCTGCATTCATTTTTCTCCAAGATCTTGTACTGATGGAGTCAATGCTCTGTGTAAAGTCTGCACCAGCAATTCTAAAGATTCTCATTGGAGTTAAGGTCTGGACACTGTGGAGGACAATCCCTGTGTAAAAATAATGTCTCATGCTCCCTGAAACAGTCTGTCACTATTTGAGCCCCATGAATCCTGGAATTGCCATCTTAGAACATGCCTGTGCTGTGGATACAGAAAAGAGATGGGATACAACCACTAAAAAGCATAAGGGGAGCTGTGGAAGCAGTCGCCACCATTTTTGAGGGGAAACTCCACTCTGAGTCCAGTAGAAAGAAACTACACAGTTGTCAGGTTCTACATTAATAGGACCATTGTGAGACTGTCAACAGTTGGACGTAAATGGACAGTGCAAATATTTGAGTCAACATAGCACAGTCTGATTGCAAACTATACTGCCCTGGTGTAGATGCATCAAGATAAACCTGCCCAGGAACAAAATCTGAACAATGTGCTGTTGTGCCACATGAATCTGTCGACTTTCCTCTCAAAAGATAGTGCTGCTCATGAGAAATAAATTATTATCTCTCTTTGTGATGTCGATGGCCTATGGCATCAGGGAGGAAGAAAATTCATTGATGGAAAAAGAAAGAAGAAATGAGAAGCTTCCCACTGCATTAGTTCGAATTAAATAACTTGTTGCAGCTGAAGCATATGAATCACGGCAGTAATGACCAATGTAAGGCTCTTTTTCTCAGTTGAATCCAGGTGTTGACTTTGTTCTTTGAATGTTCAGTGTAGGAGAAATAAGAAAATATATTTTTGACCTATGATCAAAAATAAGTTGCTGTTTGTTGCATCAATGAATCGCTGAAAATTTTTGAGTACTGTAGTTACAATATATACATAAGTGTGCTGCTATAAATATGATGCATTTAGAGTCATAATGCAACTGCTTATGATTCAGTGTCTTTGAAACTATGCATCTTATTTGCCCCACAGGCTAAAATTGTGGACCCCACGACCGGAGAACTTGTACCTCTGGGGAAGATGGGGGAGGTTATGATCAGAGGCTTCTGTGTCATGCTGGAGTACTGGGGAGACGATGCCAAGACGGCAGAGTGCATCACCAAAGACCGCTGGTACAGAACGGGGTGAGCGTCAGTCATCAGTTACCAGTCTCCTACGACAACTTTGTACCACTGCAGCAAAGTCGCACAATACATTTCATTCAAAGCTGCTTATGCTGCAAATACATTCTTGTTTTTATTGACCCATTGTATGTACTATTTAGTGACATTGGCAGCATGGATGGGTACAGCTATTTGCGGATCGAGGGTAGGATTAAGGATATGATCATCAGAGGAGGGGAGAACATTTATCCGGCAGAAATTGAACAGTTTCTGCACACACATCCAAAGGTCAAAGAGGCACAGGTGAGCTCAGCGCAAAGAAAAGGAAGCAAGAAAATGAAAGTGATAACAATGCAATGGAGTCATCCATATTTGATTTCTTCATTCATCATTTCAGCTATTACTTTTAATTTGTATGTAACCCTATAATAATGGTCATAATGTTAATTTTTTTTTCTTCGTCCCAATGGCTTTTGTCAGTGGGTGCATGTAGAAAGTGAACATTTAGCTCTTGGAAGTTGTTGCACTGAAAGCAGCAAATTATGCAAACTACTGTAAATAAGAATCTGAGCAACTTCGACAAGAAACAAATCATGATGGTACACGACTAGGTCATTGTATCTTTAAACCTAAAGATCTTTTTGGGTGTTCTAGTCTGCAGTGGATAGCACCCCAACAAAAGTGGTCTAGGGATGAACAGCTGGATTTCAATCCAAATGAACAGCTGGATTTCAATCCAAATGAGTACTTGTGAAATGTGTTGGAAAAACAGGTTAGATTTGAAGTGTGTGTCACTATAATGTCAAATGTGTAATGTGCTGCCAGTTATTACAGCAGCTTTCGGAGGTCTGGCAGAGCTCATGTCTCGGGTTAAAGCTGTTCTGGCATCGAAGGAGGGAACCTCCACAACATTATGTGGTAGTAACGTTTTGTTCCCTTAGATGTTGTGCTGGACTGATGTCCAGTTGTCCTTCCTTCCTGGACTAGGACCACCAAACAAGACCCACAGTTTTGGAGATGCTTTGACCCGGTTGTCTTGACATCACAGTGTGGTCCTTTTCTAGGTTGCTCGCATTCTTACGCTGCCCAGTTTTTTGTTTCACATACATCATCTTCAAGGACTAAATGTTCGCTTTCAGCCTCATATATCCTACCCACTGTAAGATACTTGACATTATTACCACCTCACCTGTCTGTGGGTATAATGTTATGGCTGATCCATGTATTAATGTCAGTTAAATGTCATAGCTGAATTAGCCATGTGTTGCTTGAAGCTACACACTTTCTCCTTGTGTTTCTCAGGTGGTTGGAGTGAAAGATGAACGTATGGGTGAAGAGATTTGTGCCTGTATCAAGCTGGTGGATGGAGTGGACTGCACTGTGGAGGAAATCAAAGCTTACTGCAAAAACAAAGTGAGGCCAAAATGGTTCTAAAACTTTTTCTCACATTTATTTTTATTTGGGATTTTGTAATGGGCAAGAATTCTTTTACACTTCATATTCCAATATGCCAATATATGCCAAACAATTTGGAATTTGGACTCACGACCTCCCTCTTCATCTTCCAGATCTCTCACTTCAAGATCCCTCGCTACATACTTTTTGTAACCAGCTACCCACTCACTGTTACTGGAAAGGTAATTTGCCCAAACCCTAGGCCTCTCGGGTTTCCTCTTGTAGATGTTTCTTTGATAATCCCACCTACAGATGACAGAAGTTGTATCTTAATTTTCCTCTTTTACAGATCACACGCATCACAAGTAAAACACAAACAAGGATATTGAGATCAGAGTTATTATTAGCAGCTTCTTCAACGGCCTGGTTTACATTACAGTTGAAATTTGAAACGTTAAACTGCCTCTGGCTCTTGTGTTTCTCCCCAGGGATGCTGGTTAAAATAATTTATTGTGGACATGGGATTGTGTTTGAACAGTGGCCCAGACAGGAGGGAAAAGGAGCTATTAGTTAGTCTGCACGCACACCACGTCCTGTTAGATGAATTGAGAAGGGCGGCGGACCAGTGCACCCACCCCTCAGTCTTTTTATGTCACATTAAAGTCACTATACTGAAAATGTTGTTTTTCAGAGACCCTACACTGTAGTCACACATCAGATTCATCAGTTTTGTGCATTGATTTCTTTTTGCATTTCAGCATTTAATCATTTCCTCTTGCAGCTCTTACTTAAGAAAAGTCCATGTTTTTTCCAAGTAAATTATTTGATAAGAAATAATGAATCACATGTACACATACACTGTGGCTAAATCTATGGACACTCATGTTGGGGGCATTCTGCAAATTTTACTTTTAGTCCCTCACTTCACTACTTAATAGTACATTATATGACTTTGATTTCAGAATAAGTGTGGCCTTTGGTAATAAAAGTGAATAACAGTCATACATGTAAAAAATATTTAACATACTTATACATTTGTGACTAGATGAGTATTCCTTTAGTCTGGTCCTTGGGAGGCACTGGATTCCTTTCTTTGATCAAGGCTTTTAGGTTCATGTTATTGACGTGCTCCAAGAGAACGAGCACTCTTTAATTCAGCATCTTTGTCGGACAGCAAAATTTGATGAAAAAGTCATACTGTGACTATTTGTGGATGTATTATAATTGTGATTTGTAATTAAGTGTATTTGCTTGGTTGCAAATGGAAGTGGCAAATCAATCACACAACCAGCATAAAAAACACAAGAACTTCAAAAACTACAACAGCAACTTCAGACTTTTCTCTTGTGTTATGTTTTTTATTTACTGCAAATTAGATCAGGCTCCAAACCCTATTTTTGTGACGATAAAACTGTACATTCATATTGCGAGTACAGTACGATTACATTATCAATCTCTAAAGATCAAATTTAGAAATTTACTGTCATCTGGAGCACAGATGTGATGATGTGTTTAAAAAAAAATGAGCAAGAACTCATTTTTGTAGGTGTGCAACATTTAGCAAATTCTTGAATCCTCCTTCCACAGGCTCAATCTGCTGCTCACCTCCAAGAGGAATCATCTCACACCTTACACAATATGAATAATCAATGTAATATGTGATACTTCATTAACCAATGCTCTTGCTGTGCATCTCATCTGCTTTTGTTCTCAGAAACTCTGATTTTGATCAACTACAACTGAACTACAACTGATCTCAGTTGTAGTTGCATTTAAATCATATATATACATTTGTCTTTCTTCACAGATCCAGAAAGTGAAACTGCGGCAAGAGGTTGAGGAGCAGCTCAGACTAAAGGAAGAATGAAAGGCCATTTTAATCTGCAGATGGGCATTTTTTTAATTGAATACTGTATTCCACAAACAGTATTTAGGAGGAAATAAATTTGAATATCTTAAACCATATAAAGAAACAATAATAGACACCCCGAGCTTCAGATGAGCATAAAACAGCAGTGTATTAAGAGCAAAAACAGTGATGAGCATAATGGTGATATGTATATTTTCCTGTACACAGCTGTTTGCATTGCACTCTTTACTTATAGAAGGTATAATCCATATATAAATCCAAAAATTATGTGAACTTGTGGAATGGATGCCTAGAACCACAGACGGAGCTCCACACAGCTCTCCACATTTCATTTTACTCTGGAAAGTTATAAAAGCATTTTTTTTACATTGACATGAAAGTTTTTATGTCTTATTAAATCCAGGCATGGGTGTTTCTCTTTTTACGGGAAGAGTGAAAGTATTTTTATTGATCTCGATGGCAGGTGCTTTCCTTTAGGGCTCTTGGAATGTGATTCAGACACACACACACTTGCATAAACTCTGATTGGCTCCCTGTGGAAAATGAGAACTACATAGAGTTTAAAAAGAACAAGTATTACAGACGCACACACTTTGACTTTCAACCCGACCAAACCTGTGAAGAATTTCCTCTCGAGTCTGACCAGGGTACATGTGCCGTCCACCTGATGCTGGGCGGTGGGATCGGATGTCGTCTTCTGTCTAGACCTGAAGGACTCAGCCCAGAAATAGCCCTAAAGAGCCCAGAAGAAAACAAACAGCACTCCTGGCTCTGACAGAAAGCCTCAAGGTTTATTTAGCATTTTTTATTTTACATATTTGGGGTTTGAATTTAATGTCTCAGGATGTGGTATTCTCTTAGCAAAGTACCGAGTCGAAGTGCCAACCAGAGTGCTTGTACTTGTGCCGCCCTGCATCTTGGGAGATCACTTGAAATCCAATTAAACAGTACTATAGTTGAATGGAAATGGATGAAGAACAATTACTGAACATTGGTCTGTCTGGTCATTTCTCTCCATTGTAAGTGCATTGTATAAACTGTATGCTAAGCACATGTAAGTCAAACTGTCAACATCCTGTTTTTGTTCTCATGGATTCATCTTACCTGTACAACCTCCTACCAGAAGGCATTGCAGCATTAAAACTGGTGTTAAAATGCACATTAAATATGTTTTCAGTAAGTTAGTGCCGTACTTAGTTGTCATGATGGCTTTTTTTGCATGATCTTTGATCTTAGATTTTACTGCTACATTTAGAAAACATCTCAAACCCAAAATGATTATGCTCATTGAAGACATCAACACATTACAATTTTGCAAATAATGGATCACCCCCACTTTAATAAAAAAGTTTATTGCCAGAGAAAAAAAGTGTTTTGGACTAATATGGTATCTTCAGTTTGGATGCAGCACCAAATTCTTATAATGGAAAACTCCCTAAACATCTACTCAGAAGAGCAGTCAAATGCCGTTAACTATATACAGAAATTAAAGGGAAAGAAATAATGCATGACCGTATCCAAGGTTGCACACATCACTGGTTAAGATAATTTATGAGTCAATCTAGTTCCATTGATGAGCTTCTTTCCTCCCTGAAGCAGTCAGCTTCTCAACTGATGGACATGGACACAGTCATCCATTATATCCACACTGATGACTTCGACCTGGGCCATAGGTACATACTGAGACAAATAACCTTTCACACTCACATTCAAACCTAGGGGCAATTTAGGCAAATCCAGGCCTAGAGAGCCAGTGTCCTGCAGGTTTTCCAACTGCCTCTGCTCCTCTACCCACTGTTGATTACCTGGATCAGGTGTGTTCAATTAGTCAGAAGCTGTAAGATACGGTGGGTGGGGCAGAGGCAGTTGGAAAACCTGCAGGACAAGATAAAGTTGGATTTTTCATAGAGGGGCTGGCAGGGTCATTATAAATATCACTGCATTTAAGTTTTACAATACTAAGTTTTTTAATGTGGTATTAAATTTCAAAAACTTCATTGATTTGCAATTAATAGTTTATATTCAAAGATTCATAACAGATGAGGAATCATTTTGTGGTGTTTTTAAAAACTGACCACTAGGTGGCAGCATTGAACACTGATACTGTATATATAAATGCAGATACCACTGTGTACGTGAAAAACTAACTGTACCATCAGACTGTTACAAACACAGACATTGAGAGAGGTCACATAAAATCTGGCATTTTGTTATGAGGATATTCATATATAAAAACTGTTTGTAGATTTCCACTAAAACACTGGCAAAAAAAAACAATAAATGTGCTCATGGATGAGTGTAGGTACATTGTCCTGAAGTAATTCTTAATGTTTGTGTGTCATAAAAATAATTACAAAATAATACTGCTTAAACAAAAATGAAGAGCTCCGAATCACCATTTTGCACAGTAAATGGATGCAAAATGTGGTAGAAAATAGTTTATTTGGCCAAGGTGTTATGAACAAATATTTAGGTGCTGCACCCTGAACACAACTTTGTACTTATGATGACGGTCCAACCCCACCTTGCCACAGTAGATGATTTGATCTAAAAGTCTAAGAACAAGAACAAAGACATGCTTCCATAGAAAGCGCGTGTATCCATAGAAGTTTTCCATTTGTGTTCATCTAAGTCAGTTCTTTGGCAGTGGGATTCCCACAGCTGTCTGATGGCCCTGCATCTGCTGCTCTGCCCTGGCCACCTGCTCCTCACTGCAGCAGTCCTGAAGAAATACAGCAGCCAAATTACGCAGACGGGGACTTTCTGACAACGAAAAGCGCATCATGCACTGCAGTATGGCTGGGTCAGTGATGTCAGAGTGTGATGAGGGTGTGATTAGGTTCATAAGGGTAGTGATGGCTGAGAGGACCGTCTCCTCCCTCTGGCTTGACAAACAATTTGTGATTAAAGCGATCCCACCGAGCTGCAGGATGCAGTCCCTGCATTCAGGCTCCATGCTGAGGTTACACAAGCCTCCTGGACACAGAACAGTCAGAGGCATGTGAAGTGATTTTGGATGACAACAGAAACTGCTATTGTACCATTTAAAGAAATACTCACCCATCCCAAACTCCATAAAGTTCTCATTCTCCTCTGTTAACATGTCCAAGAACAGGTCGATCACTTGCAGCTCCTTCAAATATACGATGTTCTTTGGGTCATATGCAAAATTGGCCAGATTAGCCAAAACTTGTTCCTTTGCATCTGGTAAAAGGAAACAGAGACAAAAAAATCCAAACATAATTAGCAATAAAGAAAGCACTAAGATCACTAACATATTAACATCTCAAATTAGAAAACAGGCAAGATATGATCAATATGCATTAGACCCAACGTGATCTTAGAAGTGTGTTTGCTGCTGCCAGTATGTGTCTGTAACGGAGATTTAATACTTACCTTCACTGTCAGTGTCCTGAAATTCAGTGACCAGAGCCTGTAAATATTCCAACCGGTCAGAGCCGCCACACCAGACTTTCCACATCTTTGGCTCGGTTCACTGCAGGAAACAGCAGCGTCTAGTTTCCAGAATGTCGAATCGTAAATTAGACAAACTGAACATTTGACAAAACAGTGCTACGCTTCCCTTCCAACTTCCGTTACCATGGGCGTCAGAATGCGTTACGTACGGTCCGGTGCTGGAATAATTCCCTCCAGAACAAGGGCTCCGTACCACTGTAGTTCCGCCTAAAGGTTGTCTGTTTAATATTAATAGCGGACTTGTAACACTGACATAAAATACGGACTAGTCTCATGCAAATGTGACCTGTATTTACAGCATGTACAGTTAATTAAGGAAAACAATGTGTCCAGAGTAATGCGTTTCATCAATTTGGGAAACGGAAGTCCTCGTACGTGGGTCGCTGCATGTGTGTGTCAAAAAAGGAGGTCAGGTGTGTTTGTAACTTTTAACTAATGGTTACTTGAGAGCTCAGGTATAAAACAACTAGACTTGTCGTTCGGAGGGTAATTACAATGAAGCAGCACAAACTGTCCGCTGGAAAACGACTTGCAAAGCCAGTTCTGTTCGGGACACTGATTTTTGGACTGGCCACTGCCTTCTTCTACAGGTGAGGCTGTGATTTTCTGTTATAAATGATGCACATGTCAGATGCATCAGACACAGTCTGTGCTGATCATGTCACTGGACATGTACCTGACCTGCACCCAAACAAGAAGAAAAAATGTAATGGGATACAGGTAATCACTGTACTGCATGATGGTTTTAACGTGCTTTATAAATAAAGTTGGTTGATTGATTGATTGATTGATTGGTGACAGTGGATTTTGGAATTCAGTGTCATAAGGAAACAGCCTATGTGACTTTATAGTCAATTTACCCAAATAAAATCTGGTTTAGTCAAGGTTTAGATAACATTTTCCCAACAAACAAATGTATGGAAGGTAACAGAAGAGACAGTAAGATCAAATTAAGTTCAGTTCATTTCGTGACTTTTCTTTAAAATTCCAAATGGGGGGCTTTAGCTACAGTAAGTTCACTGACAGTATAAATTGTTTGCACTCCAGTCACATTTTAGTTCTGGATTATGGACGTCAGAGCTATATTTGAATCAGCATTGCCTTATTTTACAATGAAGTGAATTCAGATTTATTACAAACATCAAAGAAAACCTAGGGATGGTTAGCAGAATGTTATAGATTACAAAAAAAAGCTATTTATGAACAGTTGGTATAACTGCTTTTATCAGATGTCACTCTCTTGCAGTCATGTTTTCATTCTGTCCAGCATTTATATAGTTACCGCAAATCTTGTTAAATAAAATCATGTAACTTGAGAAATTATTATTTTTTTTCCATATGGATTAAACTCAAATTAAGGTCAGACAACTACATTTCAAACATTTAAGACTATCCATCCATTTTCTACCCCTTAATCCTCGCAAGTGATTAGTACGGAATGACCACAATGGCCTTAGTAGGTCTGCATCATGTGGCAAGAGCCATATTGCAATTACTGTACAGTGCTGCAATTTGAGCAGACTTGCTTGGTTGTCAACTAAAATTCACATATTTTTCATTTCGAAATGTTAATCAAGCATACAAACAAGCAAAAAAAAAAATGTAATGAAATACATGAACTCCAAAGCATACAAAGGACACTGTGACTTTTGTCTTGAGGTTGTGTTGTTTTCTCCATTTCTGCAATGTGGATCACCCTAACAATTTCTAAATTTGGACATTTAAATTGTGATTATATTATTACACAGGCTAATATACCATTGACATCTTTTGAACACACTGGTGACTTTGCATTTTAAAGTTTTACCACATTAACCATAATAAGGCCTCTGTCCTTCAGGCACTGGTTCTTTGAGGATGTGACAGAGCTCAGGGCTCAGGAGAAAGAACGCAATGATGCCAGGAGGATGGAGATCCTGGAGAGGAGGCACAGGCAGCTGGCAGAGGTGGCTGAAAAGAAGAAAGGAGGAAGCAGCTGAAAACAGTTGAGTTGAGCCATACGTACAACTGCGCTCTTCTCCCAGCTCGACGTTGATCTCTCGAGTCTTGTTGGACTTGTATAAAGGAGCAGACAATAATGTTGACCAAGCTGTCAAACGTGAGCGATGTGTATTGTATAGCCTACAAGTAATTTGAATAATGTGGAGGTTTTCACAGCTGGACCCAGTTGATAAAGCTGGGCTGAAGAGAAGAAGCCAAACTATCTGTTCTCTCATGCCTGTGGAGGCATGAATCCATTGGTGGCCCCTGGAAGAATAATTCATAAAACTGAATGAGCAATGTTGCCTGTAATTGTGTGCCTGTTTTGTGACATGAATATTAATTACAGAGTGCTAAAATTAACTTCTTCTCTCAGCTCCTTTTCCTTGCACTTACTCAAGTGTCCAGCAGAGGGCAGTGTCGGTCACAACGTCAACTCTGCTGCATGTTCTGTATAAAATACAGCAAAATTAAATGTAATCATAAGTGTCAATTTGGAAGGTTAGGATGTTGATCCTCCTCAGTATTATATGACACTTTTGTGTCACACAATCTATAAAGTTTAGGTAGATAAATGACAGTTTAGTTCATTCTTTCCATTATTTTTAGTTTTCTTGACTGTTTTGTTCAATTTGCAAAGTATTTTGTTCATTTCTGTTTGTTTTTGTGGTTGATTTAGGGCTGAGCATACAATGGTGTTCAAAAATCTAAAGAGGTTCAGTCTTTATTCTTATATTGTACATCTATTTTTCTTTTACATGTAAAGAGTAAAATACATACAAACGTACTATGTGGATTCATTAACAGTAAAAATTGTAGTTATATAGGTACATAATGAATTTTTGGTCAGATTTTGGCTCATTTTATTGATTTTTTTTTTTTTTTTTTTTTTGTCCATGTTTTTGATGTTTGTTCCTTTTCATTCGTTATTTTGCACCTTTCATAAATTTGTGCTGAAAAAGGCAATCATGCATTAACATTATTATTATTATTATTATTATTGTTATTATTACACCCTTGCATACTTCCATAGTCAGGATTCTGTTAAGTGTAAATTTCATATTTATTGCTTTCCACAGTTGAAACAGATCAGATCCAAATATACACTTCAGTATGTTACATATTTTATTAAAACATGCCATTAAAAGCAATCAAAATAAATTAAACCTCAAACCGTTACAAACAGGAAATATTGCACTTGAATGGAAACAACAAAAAGTGACACATTTCACGGAAGGTCGAAGTGCAAGTCCACTTGCTTGTTGTGTACAGTAAGAAAAAATTCGGTTTTGTGATTAAAATGTCAGCTTTGACAGGATTATACATTTAGACTATGGAACATAAGAAATCTGGTTTACTGATCTTAATACTACGACAGCAAAAGCTCAATAAGCTGTCTTTAAATAATGATCAATATGACCAATACTGTACACATTATGTCACAAAGTTCCGAAAGATGGTCCATTAGATGCTCTACAATGACACAAAACATTAACCTGCCCGTTTTTGCCCGCTTTGAAACCAAATAAAGATTAAGAACAGTCATTACAGGAGTCAGAAGATAACAGTGGATGCCAGAATCGCTCATTTTTCCCCATATAATGAAACGTTAACCTCAGGCTCATATTGAACATTTGGAGATATCAGTGATGCATACATATCTGCTTATTATACAAAAAGCAGGTGATACAATAGTGTGGTCTCTCTTGCTAATGAGAATCATAATCTCAATGGGACATCCTGAATAAATAAAGAATAAATGGAAAAAGTTGAGATGTTTTTTACTTTTTTGTGCTAAATAATTAATTCCGTTTTTGTTCAGTTGTGATTTTATCAATAGATGTGAGAAAAATTCACTGACTTAAAAAAAAAATCAAATCTCAATTTTTAAGTGAAGTGGTGCATAAACTGAAGATTTACAAATCTTCAAAGTATCTTTAAATATGTCAGAATAGAGGGCTGATCCATATTTACACAATCCAATATGTAAATACATCAACACATAAAATACACAAACAAGGACTTGAAATGACCAGGGCGTCTACAGGTCCGTAAAAAGTCTTAACAGTGTCTTAATTGCAATTTGACAAAAATAAGGCCTTGAAAGTCAGTAGAAAGTCTTAAAGTTGAATTTGTCAGGTCTTCATCGCCACAACCATCTGATCTAATGAGATTTAAAGTCATAGTGGCAGCGAATGTGTGTCTTTTTTACTTTGGGCCAAAGACCTGTCTGTCAGAAATTGTAGATTTCTTTATTTTGTTGATCATTTTTTGACATTTTTATTCATTTTGTGGAATATTTTGCCCATTTTTTAAAATCAAACTGTGGTTTATTTTGGTTGTTTTGTCAATCATTTTCCATTTTGTTGATTATTCTCTTTGCTTTTGTTTGTATTGTATTTTGTTTTTGTACACTATTGAATTTGTTGTTCATGTTTGTCCATGTTTTGGTGACCATGTGGATTAGGTCGGTGAATTTTGTTCACTTTTTATTAGTTTGTTTGGTTCACGTTCATTTTATGGAACTTTTTGTCCCCTTTCTGTAAATTTGTGGATTATTTTGGCCATCTTTGTCCATGTCATTGATGATCTTGTTCAGCTATGTTCATATTAATTTGTTTTTTTTGTTTGCTTTTTAATTTTATTCATTTTTATCATTATTTTCTTAATTAGTTTATTTTTGTTAACCGTTTTATGCTTATTTTATTCACTTTCATTTAAATTTGTGAACAGCAGCATATGCTTCAGATATATTGCTTGTTTTTTTTATTCACTTCCTTGATTATTTTTGTTGATTTTCTTGACTATATTATATTCATTTTATTATTTTAGGGCTTAGCATATGCTGGTGTTTACAACATAAAATCAAAGTCAACACAATAAGTTCAATCTCTACTGCTATAGATCTTATTATTTTTCACATTTAAAGAGTAAAATAGCTAAAAAAAAATCATTTACGATAAGAAAATGGAGTGATTATTGATTAATTATCCAAAACCCAGTTTGGACAGTTAAAACCAGGGATCTCAAGAAAATCGTTAAAAATACTAAACTGAATTGTGTGATACCTGTAGACACCCTGACGACAGACGATACAAAGCACAAGTGTCAAGTCAGAACAACAGACAGACCAGAGATTGAGTCTGTTTCCTGGCAACATGTACGTTTTACAGTCACAGCCGTTTGTGCTCTCCCCGTCTGGGGCGTTTTCACCCCACTGCGCTCTCTTTATTGACGTGATTTTAAGCTGCAGTGCCGGCTTTGCCACTCGGGTGGGGGTGTCGTTATCGTAGTCACACAGCGAGGGGCACTAGGCCTGGGGAGGTGGCAGAGGGAGGGGCTGTAATGGCTGTGAGGTTACTAGTTTCCAGTCTGTTCACTGTCCTGTCGAGAGAAAACAATAGAGCAGAGTTATGTGAATGTTACCAGTGCAGTAATAAATACCAGCAGGATGTAAGTTGACTCAAATTAACCCACTATACAACTAGTACTACTGTACCCTTTACGGGGCGTCTGCCGGTCCCAGACACTTCAATTTAATGCCTTTTTAAATTTTTAATTAATCAAATTTAAGAATGAGATTTTACTGCAAATGCCTCCTGCTTTAGTCTTTAATTGTGAAAAATAGTACTTCTTTTGTTAATTTTGACCTCATGTTGAAAATCATCAAAATAACCACAATGAACGAAATGAACAAAGATGAAGATAATCAAGAAAATGGACAAACCAATCCTGAAAATTAACCAAAAATGCACAAAATTAACCAAAAGATTGAAATAAAAACTTTTTATTTCTTTGTGCGCTTTTTTTTGGTCAGAAAATTAAACAAGAAAAAGGAAATTAAATCAAATGATTGTAGAAATAGAAACCTGAAACCTGTTTTTCTTTCAGGCCTCAAATTTCTAAACCTGAATGTAAGGATATATGAAGGGCTTTTAAAGGACCTGGAGACACTCTCCTTTAAATTACATCAGATTAAAAGGTTCAAAGTGTAATCTCTAGTGGCATTATTTTTGACTCATTATAAGGTAACACAAACACGATTTTAATTTTTCAGATACAGTAATTACACTATGGATTCTGTATGCTTTCATTTGGTCTTTTGTACTGTCTGGAGGTAGGCATAAAAGCATTTCAGGTAAATTATTTCAGCCTTTTTCCTCATTGTTTTCAACTATTATCCTTATCACCATATTTGTGAAAGAAAGTTTACATTCTTTATTGTATTAATTGTCAAACATAAGTCACAAGAGCTGAAGAAAATCGCTTTTCTGTTAGTTTTCATGCTCTCCACATTCATTTTCCAGTAAATTGGTTTTGTTGGCACCCAACATGGCTTTGGTGCTGAATCTAAGCTCATTAAAGTTGGGAAAACCCTTTACACTAATGAAAACAGTTTGAATTCTGTTTATTATCTTCCCTTTCTTTTTACTAAGTTTTACTAAATCTTGCACACTGAACCTTTAAATTAAAATTTTGCAATTTAAAATGTACCTTACAGTTGGCCTACAAAGCAGTGTTTTGCTTCCCTCTCATTTAAACCGTGGCCATTACCCCCAACCCCCTACACCAACAAGGAACCAATGCCTTCCAGGAGGGACAAGATAGGAAACAGCATTTGAATGTAAGAGCTTGTAATAAACAAACTTAAAGGATTGTTAGAAACCAAACCACCAAAGTTCAAACAAGCCTGGACAGAACCAGTTTAAGAACCACAAGTCACTCGATAGAAAAGGAGCAAAGTAAGGTTAGAAGTTAAACCACTGGAGGTCAGCAAAGACAGCAAGTTCCATTTCCTTTTAGCAGCAGTCAAACTCAATCATGCTGGATGGAAATGAGAAGCCAGACAGACTAAACAGCCAGTCAAGCACAATGTCACCTTCCAGCAGCTGCTTACATGGCAGAAATAACTGACCTGAGCAGCAGCAAAAGGTCACTTTGTCAACCTGTCCTCATTTCCATCCTAATGTATAACCCATCTACGTCAAAGGAGATCTCAGATGAAACACGGGCGACATTTCACCTGCTGCTAAAAATAGAAGAAAATGGGGAAGGAAGTCCCAGTTTACTTGACCGACCGGTGCAACTGGTTTCTTTATGTCACTGTTGAGCTATGATCAGAATGAGAGGTTTAAGTTTGAATCGACAGCATGGGAAAAAAAAAAAAAATCTGTTAACGCTTGAACCGCTATGACCTGCAACACACCTAAAACAGCCAAATCAAAATGAAATCAAATTACCCATACATAATTTGGTTGTATAATTAGAATCTTTTAGAACCCTAATTGCTCTGGATGGGCATCAATACAAATCAGTCTAAAATGACACTCAAAATGAGCATATTAGAAAAATATGTGTTTGAATCACACATTTCTGTCTCTTTACCATTGCAAACTTTGATAAATGACTTGATGTGTTTTTCGGATCACACATAGACAAATGCTGTTGCCTAAAATCACAATCACAGTGAACATCAATGCATTACAACAGGGGTACATTTGACCTAATGGATGTTATAGGTATAAATGCCCATATTTTTGGATTTATAAAGGACTGTGGGAAGTGGAAAAAGAGCCTGAATTTAGGAAAAGTCACAAACGGATAATGAGCACATGGGTACTCAGGGTAGGGGGAAGGGTTACTATGGCAACCACCGCACAATTAATTGCAAAAACCTATTTTGACCCATAGTACCAGGACGACTATAGCTAGAGGCACCAAATTTTAATATGTGATAGATTAGTCTCCATGGGCAGCTCTCATTACACGCCTTTCTATTTCTTTATTCACTATGCTACTTCCAAATATGCTGTGACCTTCAAGGAAAAAGTTCACAGTCAGTTTCAAAACTGGGTGGGGGTTTAAGGAAAAATGTTGGCCTTACGTGCGACAAATTTGTGTAGTATTCTTGTTATTTGTGTCTCAGTTTGCAGACGTTGCCTTTTCATTT
>JAQQAE010000369.1:0-22526 GCA_029823295.1 Pseudamia nigra
GATCTTTGAGTCCATCTCATGAAAAATGGGATCAAAAACAAAAGTGTTGCGTTTATATTTTTGTTGAGTGTAGTTCATATCATACATTAGATCCACTTTGTATAACGGAAACTCGTCCTTTTTCTTCTCCCATACTGCCACTTGTTTTTACATATTGTGGGGTTTTTCACCTTTGTGCAGTACTGCTCTACAGTACATATGAATCCCAGAGCCTTCATTCTCCTACTAATTAGTTTGAAAACCCACTGCACCACTGTGTCGCCCCTGTGTTGTTAGCAAGAAGGTCCCGGGTTTCCCCGTGTCTGGTACTCCGGCTTCCTTCCACAGCCAAAAACATGAACTGGGGGGCAGCTTAATTGGTGACTCTAAATCGTCCATAGGTATGAATGTGTGAACGTGTGGTTGTCTGTCTCTATATGTCAGCGCTACATTGAACTGGTGACTGATACAGGTCCCCGCCTTCGCCCTAGTGCCCTGCCACTGACCTTTCTGAGGATTAAGGGGCAGAAAATGGATGGATGGGTAGTTTGAAAACTTTTTTTTTCAAACTATCCAACATTGTTCTTGTGAGTTTTTACCAGCAGTTGTGATATTTTCTCAGAGCTTTTATCTTGTCCTCACCCCACATCTGACCATGAGACATTTCTCCCAGCTATCGTGCTACACACATTTGATTTGGTTTTATTACCCACAGTGCCCTGTGTTGAAGTCCACTTCCTACATTTGGTTCAGTTGAAGACATACATTTTCAGGCAGACCAGAGTTCATTTCTCCGATCCACACCAGAGTTCGATTGCACATTACACATCCTTATTTTGGTAGTTGCCAGTCTGACATAAAGTCTTTTCACCTGAAGAATGGACACATGTCATGAACTTGGCAGGGCTTTTGAAGGGAGAACAAACACCTATTTATAAAAACAAGTCATAACAGTGAAACAACAAACTATAATACCTGATAAAATCTAAAACAACAAAATGTCATTGTGTGAGACAAGTGACAGCTTGAGGTGTTGTGACAGATGGGGTTTGTTTATGACTGGTGGTGTAGCCAACCAAACAAGCAGTTTCATGTGTTGATTCTTCTTTATACCATAAAGTATGTCACAACTGTGGTAAACTTTAAAAGTACTGACATCACAGAGTGACAGTGATGAGTGATGGTAACAAATATTTTTACCATGTACTGTATTTTTGTTTTAACTTGCTTGATTTTGCTGTTTTTACTCCAATTGTCTTCACTACCCTGGTATTTTAGTCTCTTGTTTGCAGAGAGTTTTGGAGACACTGCTCATCCACTTTCAGTTTGGACAGTCTTTATGAAGACAGACTTTTAGAAACAATGACGCAGACATCCACTTTTACTGTCTGCACTTCCACTGTCTCATTCGTTGAGCCCCTTTCAAGTGACCTTTTCTGGAAGGAAACATGGTGTTGCCCTTGAGTTAAATTCTGTTTTTATCATGACAAGGTAGGTGAGCTGTTTTTCCCATGTGTAGTGGTATTATCTGAGCCCTGAGTCCATTTGGATGATAACTAACAGAGGAAAGGGGTTGGACTTCATGATAGGAAAAAAAATTGCATGTGATAACATTCTTCTGTACTGCATTGATGACATGACTTCAGATGAACACATTTCTGAAGTGTGGATATTAGCTACACAGGTTCTGCCTTAATTAATAAGTGCCGTGCTGTCATAGACGCCAAACACTGAACGACCAATCTACACTGAAAAAAATGAAATACACACAGTTTGGACACACCTTCTCCTCCAGTGCTTGTTTTTTATTGTAATTTTGTATTATTTTCACATCGAACAAATTATCAGAGTTTACAGTTCGAACAAAAACAACAAATCAAAGGTGGTTATTTGCAAATTCTATCCCATACCGATTTTAGCAAAAAGTTTATTCAATTTTGTGCATGTACATGGTCATTATGAACTTGAAAACAAGGCAAGACAACAATCCCAGGTTGCCTAAATCTTTTGCACAGTACTGTATATTGTTGGAAATAATAATACATTTTTTTAAAGCCACTAAAGGAAACAGTGTGACCTAATATGTATTTCAAACATGTTATTTTGTGGTTCAGACTTTTTGGGTCATATTCATCACCCATGTTAATATGTTACATGATAGCCGAGCAGACTAATTGAAATGAAAGTGATCTAATTAGTTAAAATGTGGTATCAATGCTGCATCTGCCTTTTATTGCTGAGAGTCCAGGACACCGCAGGACAGCTCTGTCTTTCCACTGACATTAGGAGACCTGTGTTCTTAGATTTTTATTATGTCTTCTTCACACCACCGCAGCACAATAAAGAACTCCATTAATTTAAAAGCTTGCCGCTCATCTTCAGCTGCCTTGAAGTCCCGTTTTCATTTTCCGTCTGGCCGACAAAGGTCTTCATAATATCCTTTATCACATCTAATAATGCGGATGGAAGGAGCTGCATGAGGAGGATGCGAGTCATGGATTTGGTTCGAGACGAAATACAAAGAGTGAAAAACGGAGACAAAGAGTGCAAGGGATACTCGTGTGCAGCGACAAACCACTTGGACTCCTTCTGTGTTGACACCTGAGACAGTTCAATAAGAAGAGACGTGGACAGGGACAGATAACGAGCACTGACTGACAACGGTATACCACAAAAACATTTATAAACATCTTAAATATTAGATAATGTTATTTATATTCAAAAGTAGGAAACTGAATTGAATATCCAATTATGCCTAAAATTCACTTATCAATCTTGTCCCTCGTTGTGAGGGTTGTGTCAGGAAGGGCATCCGACGTAAAAAATCTACGCCAGATCAAACATGCGAATCATTGGTATTTCGCTGTGGCGACGCCTGAGGGGAGCGGCCGAAAGGAGAAGAAGAAGAATCTAGAAACAAAACAAATCTTTTTCTTATTTTCAGCAATTATTATTCTTTGGTTCATTTTTATTTATTGTATTGATTATTTTTCCCCTTCAGTGATTTATTTGGATGATTGTTTTGTTCATTTTTTTCTCAGATTTTGTTCAATTTGTGCATACTGGCATTTACAAAATCAAGTCAGAAATCAAACTTGACACCTTTGATCATTTGTTACATTTAATCTACATTCAATGGTGGCTAGTGTAATCAGATACACTTCTCAAGTAAATGTATTATTTGTAAATAAGAGTACCGGTAATAGAATATCACATGAAAAGCCACTCAAGTAGTGAGTAACTTGATTACATGGAATTTGTTACAACGTAACAGAATGTGTTCAGATGGTTCATTTACCCTACAGGTCAAAACAAGGTGCACATTAATTATCACCATTGTGACAAATCCATAACCAACTAAATGCAGAAATACATGATGATGATAAGTAGTTCTACGGTCAAACATCGAGGAAAAACCCTTGACGATGGGCTCAAGATTTAGCTACTTCAAGATTTGTTGCTTATTTTGTTCATTTTGTTTTCATTTTACTAACTATTGTCCTATTTTGTTGGTTATTTTGTCAATATTTTTCTTCAGTTGTGTTGGTTGTATTAATATTTGCTCATTTGTTTCTTATTTGGTTCATTTTTGATTATTTACTTTTGGGTGCAATAACACTATGGAAAAATGAACATAGGTTCAAGTGATAATGGCAGGTTTTCACTATGAAGAGAAACTGAGCTGCCTTGGCAGAGGTGTGCACTCTCTGTGTGCTTTCTGGTTTACTTTCTATTTTGTTCAATTTTGTTAATTTTCTTTAATTTTTTTTTTTTTTTGCTTAATATTATGCTCATTTTGTGATTTTGATAACATGTTCATTATTTGTTTGACTTATTTAGTTCATTTTGGTGAATTAAAAAAAATGATCACTGATTTATTTATTTATTTAAAAATTGAATTAATTTGTTTATTTTAACCTTTTTTACTCCTCCTCGTTGAGCTGTGGCAAAGTATAGCTGAGTAAAAGTACTTTCTTTTTCATCACAAATATAAAAATGGGTGAAAAGTGTTCTGTAAAAAGCTCCTCTCAGAATTACATTTATTTGTAAAGACTATTCAAGAATATACAAAGGAATAAATGTACTCTGTATATCAGACGTTTCCAACAATTTTCAAATTAAGAGAAGCCTGTTATTTTATTCAATGTAACATCAGTCTAATGTAGTTTACCAGTGTCAGAATCAGATAAAAAGAACAACTCCCATGATTCCATGTTACTTCACACTATCACCAATTTCAATGCCTTTCATTACTGTTTTGACAGACAGACCCTGGTGACACGTAGTACACAGTGTGTGTTTTATTCGACAGTTAGTGGTTGTGACATTCTGCCGTTACAGCCGTCTCTATTTCCTAACAAACACCAGAGTCCGTTCTCTCACACAAGTGTTTCCGGAAGAATAAAAAAATCACACAAAAGGCCATGGAATTGCAAGAGAAGGATGTAAAATAAAGGAAACATTTAGATAAAGCACAAAACTGAAATGTGTGCTTTCTCTTCAGTGTTGCTTTATCAAACCAAATGAACACAGCATCTTGTCTGGTTTTTAGAACATGAGCCCTTTGAGAAATATGTTGAAATCTATTCAGAAATGCCGTCGTAACAAATAACTCAGCAGCCTGTTTGCAGCACACACTGATTCCCATCCCATCATCATTATTGAAGGAGCATTTTTACGCTGACTCATAAGACTTGAAGTAATCATAAAGCTTTATCTGGTCACTGCTTTTAATGTTGTACCCAGATAATCATTCCATACGTACGATGGATAGTAAATAATTCAAGTTGAGGCTGCTCTTATCATAGGTGTAGATTTCAGGGGGGATTAATATTTGTAGAATGTCCTGTGCTCCCCCCAAGAAAACACTTTCCTCTAGATGATATACAGCTCTAAAAACCCTGCTTCACATCAGTAATAGCAGTTTAGTCTCATTGTTGGTTCCTTTCATTTTCTTGCTCATTTTGCTCATTTATGTTGATTTTTAGAAGATTTTGTTCATTTTGATTTGGTGCCTATTTAATTCATTTATTTTCTAAATGAACTACAGTAAATAAGTTAAAATTGACTAGATTACTCGTTTTCAATTAATTTTGGCGCTTGTTTTGTGTCATTCACTTGTTTATTTTCTTCTGTTTCTTGATTATTTTGTTCATTCTTCATTTTTGTTCATTTTTCTTGATTATTTGGTATATTTTGACTCATTTTGTTGCTTAGCCCCACCTCAGTCGCTTTATTTGCCCACAGTATGTACTGTAAATAGGCAAAACAAAGACAATTAACAAAAATAATCAGCATAATGTACAAAGTAATCCACAGCATAAACAAAATACGGACACTGCACAAAAATCACCAAGAGGACTGAAATAATAAACCCACCTGCTGAAAATTAAACTGAAAAATGAGCAAAATAGTCACTTAAATAAACAAAAATGAAAAAATAAGCAAATTAATGAACACAAGTTTTCAGAAAAATGAATAAAATGATAAACAAAATGAACCAAAATGACCAAAAGTACAAAATTAACATATAAAAATGAACATGTTAATGAACAGAATTAATACAAATGACTAAAATCATAAATAAAATAAAAAGAATAAAGTAATTACACAATTTTTGCACATTGCCATCTAAAATGTTCATCATACATTTTTTATGGCTCTCGACACATGCATTTTTTATATTTATTGTATGATTTCAGATCTTCATAGTGAATCTGTGGGTCAGGCTCAGATGTGACGTGGGAGCAGATTCTTACGTGTTGGCCCCACATCGTCACCACTTGAGCTTTTTTTCTGACGATCTCACAACCCCAGCTGAGTTGCTATACACACAGACCAAAAATAATGTGAGAAAACAATCTGCACGCATACATACTTTCCTCTTCTCTCACCATCTGTCTCTGATGCCTCATGTCAGCTAAAATTAACGGCGAGCTGCAGATGGTGTCAGCCAGCGCCATGTTGATACTTCAGGTCTCACCTTTCTCTTTCCGGCACGAGGAAATCTGTTTGACGATGATGGAGATGCTTGAAATGTGGAGGCAGTTCACACACAAATTAATTATCCATATGCCTGGATGTACAGCTGCTGCAACAAACACTAGACGGCCATAATGATCTCAGTATAAAAAAAAAATCAGTGAATCATTGTAGGCTAAAGGCTGATTTTTGGTCCCAAGTGAAAGTTCAAGAAACCAGATAATTACTTGTGGTTTTGACATATTAGTGGCAAAGATAAAAGCAACATGAAAAATGTGAAAAATGAAAAAACACAAAATAACACAAAAACATTAAATGATACAAAAAGATAAGAAAAAACAATGGAAAAGACCAGAATGACAAAGATGACATAGAGGATGCAAAAGACTCTAATAGGCTAAAACTATCCCTCATTTTTAGGTCAACATTTTGCCCATTTGATCTATTCTGAGTCACTTTAAATCAATATAAATCAAGTAGACAAAGAAAATTAATCTCATTAGAAATAAGAAATCAGATGGTCACATATTGTTTAAGTTAAAAAAGGTAAAAGATGTGAGAAGAGAAAAATGATGCAAAAGATGTAAAAAGCTGCAAAAATATGATCAGAATACTTACACAATGATGCAAAAAAGACAAAGATGGTCAAAAAAAGAAAAAATGGCCACCAAAATAGGATTAAATTCTAATATTTCGCCCTGAGTGAAAGTTGAAGATACCAACATAAGATGTAATAGACGTAAAAACACAGACATTACAAAATATGTAAAAAAGCAAAAGCAAGGTAAAAACATAAAAACAACGTGAAAGACACAAAAGATGAAAAATGAAATAAAACACATAAAAGTACAAAAAAGGCATGGAAATAAAAAAACAGCTAAAAGATGCAAAGAGATGAAAGACACTTTAAGACAATGGTGCAAAACTGTAAAAGTACAAAAAAGATTTTAAAAAATGATGTGAAAAATGGAAAAAAATAAAAAAACACCTAGAAAGACAAAGACAATGTAAAAAAAGTGCTGAAAGACAAAAAAAAGATGTAAAGCATTTTAGTCTCTGATTTTGGCATTTTTTATTTAATTTCTTAGGCTGACATTATATCAGAAAACTGAATCTAAGGTCTAATTTGCTTTTCTTTAAAACAAAATATTAAAACATGTCAAATTCAGAATTCAACCTACATATTACAACAATGTATATGGTCTTTACACATCATGATATAAATTGTATGCATCAATCAGAATTAGAGTATTTTTTTATTTCTTTCCCTGCTCTACTTTGTGGTTGATTTCCAAATCTGCAGTAACACAAATATATATTCAAGGGATATAATAAAGCACCGACATTTATGTGTAAAATTACAGGAGCAATGTGTGTTATATGAAAATGACCACTTATATATTGTTCCTCATTACCTTGTACTGCCAAAAATAGAATGTCTTATTAAATCTCAAGTGTACAAAGAAGATTTTATTTTTTTATTAATTTATTTTTCAGTTTTTATACAGGATTGATATGTACTTAAAATGCTAGCATAGAGGGCATTTGTATCTGCTGTGGGTATTTTAGATTGGTCTTGACTGTTCTTGACTAAAAGTGTCTATATGTCATGTTCAACATTGTACCACAAGTTGTCTCTTGGAGGACATAAAAGACTTAAGTTCTAAGTAAGTTCTAAGGTGTGAATATATATATACATTACTGTGTACAAGCTTCGGCCACATTGGGTGTGTTCTTTTAGCAGATTATAATGACCATGCAGTTGCATTTCTCAATCACAATACAACTAGAACAAGGAAAAAATACATTAAAAAGTGTCAGTATTAAGTGTTGCCTCCCTTTGCATTTAAAATGTTGAGAGGAGACGAGATCGAGTGACTTAAACCACATTTCATTCAACATGTCAATATTGTTTGTTATACTTCTTGCCACTAAATATGGATTTTTGCCTATAGAAGCCATTTACGTAGCAGTCTTTATACTGCTGATACGCATATTTTCAGTGTTTTTATTCAGTCAATCCCACAAAAATAACAAAGCTAGACATGGTTATTTGCAGTATTACTTCAAAACAAGAAAAAAAACAAACCCAGGGTGGCCTGACACTTTTGCACAGTGCAGTATGCGTGTTATAATGCTTATGTTACAATACGTGATCTATTTCTGCTTGTAGTGATTTTAGCACTTCTGTCACCTTACGTGCTGGTCGGATCTACATCAATCACCTGCAGCTCCGTGTGGACTCCCACATCATAATACATATGAGCCAACATATCACACGCCTGGAAACAGGCACATTTCCAGATCTGTTGCTTGTGTAACTTAAAATGCCAGCATGGTATCTATGTAACACTACAGCATTTTAACACAGCAGGTGAGAAATGAGTTAGACATTCCATATGGTTGCACTGTGTTCTAGTTGAAACTTCAAGTAGCAAAACCTCCATGTGTGACTTCTCTTTTGATATTATTCTTGGTAGAAGCTCCTGGATTTATGTGGCTTATGCTTCTGTGAGAAACGGTTTACAGTTTTATATAAAATTATGAGCTGATGCCCAGTGTTTTGCTCGAGAGCAGTAGACAGACAGTGGTGTAATCATCCTCCTCTGACTGATGGGGAAATGAGCACATCTCAGAAATAACAGCTTTGACCACTGCTGTTTCAAACTGTTGCTTTTACAAACACTCCCAGCGTCACATCCTGCTATATCTGCAAAAATAAGAACAAAACATGCACTAAAACAATAAAATAGAGCAGCGTTTTCCAAATTATTTCCAGCTCAAAAGATAAATGTCATGTACCTGCGACCCAAATTTAGAGAAAATATTATAGACTTCCACCATATCTCTTTTTTTGTTTTTACTATAAATCAGTCTTCTTCTGTCCACATCTTTATGCATTTTGCAATTTAAAATAATTGAATATTTAACTTTTCATGCATGTGTGTCGTCCACATATCTGTCATACCATGTCTTTGAACCAATTACGTGAAGCTTGCCCTCAACAAAATAAAGAAAAGGAACTACAATTAACAAAAAACTATATAAAATAGGCCAGAAAATGAGCAAAAATTGAACAAGAAAACCCCCAAAAAACGGAAACAATTCAGAAAATGACAAATAATTGTGAAAGGGATCAAAAATGAACTAATTGTTCCATCAGTGAACAAAAATGAAACAAATACTGAAGAAAATGAAACAGGATGACAGACAATAGACAATACTGACTAAAAATTATTACAAATAGCAGCATTTTGTCTTGAGGATGTTTAGACAATAGAGACTCAAGGGTGCAGAACCAGCTGGATTAAACTAACATAGTCAGCAGGAATGGAATAGAACAGAACATAACAGGATAGAATAGAATAGAATAGAATAGAATAGAATAGAATAGAATAGAATAGAATAGAATAGAATGTGGTGTTCATTTTTGTTAAGTGTTGGATTATTTTGTTCATTTTCCATCATCTTCATCAAAGCATTTTGTTGCTCATTTGGATCCCTCTTAATAATTGTGTTCACTTTTACTTATTTGGTTGCTCATTTAATTAAGATTTTGCTATTGTTTTCATTTTTAGATTACTTTCATTTTCATCTTATTGCTATTTTGTTTTATTCACTTTTGATTATTTTATTGAATTATTTTCTTAATATTGGCCTCTTTTGTGAGTTGTCCTTTCATTTTTATTAATTTTGTTGCTTATTGTGTTCATTTTTGTCCATTTGGTGATTATATTGCTCATATTTAGAAAACAATATAATAAACTGCCATAATCTCTTTCTTTAGGTCAGTCTGCTTACGTCTACATCTTTAATATTTTAAGATTTAAATATAAAAGACAGTGATTTAACTTAAACCTATGTATATAAAAATATTTAAACTAAATATGTATTTTTTAAATCTCAAAAAATATACAAAATAATCCAGAAAATTAGTCACATAACCATAAAAATAATCAAATATTGAACAAAAATTCCCAAAAAATAATTTGCCAAATGAACAAAAAGTAAACAATTATTTAAGAAATTAAAAAAATTCATAACATGATCAAAAATGGAACAAGGAAGCAAGCAATGACAAATCCCCCTATCCAGTTTTGAAATTGACTGTGATCTTGACCTTTTTCCTTGAAGGTCACAACATATTGGGTATCAGCACAGTCAATAACCCAGGAATTTGTGAAATTTTCAACTTCACTACATAAATAGCAATGTATTT
This sequence comes from Pseudamia nigra, assembly GCA_029823295.1. Classification (NCBI taxonomy): domain Eukaryota; kingdom Metazoa; phylum Chordata; class Actinopteri; order Kurtiformes; family Apogonidae; genus Pseudamia; species Pseudamia nigra. The sequence continues at coordinate 10,181 of JAQQAE010000369.1, forward strand.
GGGTCAAAATGCCATAATTCCAGGCTGTACTGATCTTCAAGGTCAAAGTCAAGGTCATGGTCTTTTCAGAAGCGAAAGGTGTTCTGGAGTCTAATCTATCACATATTACAATTTTGTTGTGGGCTGATGCAGTTTTGCTACTACTGTATAGGTGAGAATAGGTTTTTGCAATTATTAGTGCTGTGACTTAATTTTTTATGCAAATTATGTGGTGGTTGCCATAGTAACTTTTCCCCCTACCCTGACTACCCATGTCTTAAGTTTGGTTAGTTTGGGTCCAGCATAGGTGTAGATTTCAGAGGGGATGAGAGGGGATTCATCTCCCTCAATATTTGTAAAATGTCCATTTCTTACCCCTAATAAAACTTTGTTGGGTTAATTTCATTTTCATGAGTCTTTCTTTGTTTCTGCTGATTTTTAGATGATTTTGTCAAATTTGATGTTGCAGTTAATTTGTTTATATTACATCAAAATTAACCAAATAAATTTAATTCAACTGCTTTACTCATTTACTCATTCATTTGGTTGCTTGTTTTCTTCATTTCTTCAGTATTTGGTATAGTTTCTCATTTTGTTGCTCATTTTTGCTCATTTCTATTATTTGATTGTTTTTTTTTATCATTGTTGTTAATTTCCATTCACTTTCATGATTATTTTGTTGAATTTGACTCATTTTCACGACTATTTTGTTTGTATTCTTCATTTTCCTGGTTATTTGGATCTTTTTTTCTGCATTTTATTTTATTTATTCATTGTTGCGCGCTGTCTTTTGAGCAGTCTGTTTGTTTGGTTTTTTTTTTTATGTGTCTCCTTCATGATTATTTTGTTCATTTTACTCGTTTTCTTAATTATTTTTTGTCCCCCCACAATGTGCACACCAAATCTACACCCTTGGGGTCCAGCGACTTTGGCATACTTGTGTTTGGACAAACCACTATACCTCTTCCTCAATTTCATTCTTGATACCAAATAGTGAAGCAAATGAAACAAAATGAGCGTGTCTGGGAAAAGCAGAGATAGACAATACAGACATGGTGAAATCAGTAGCGTCTACAGAATTCAGCTCCCAGAAGACAAACTAAAACTCAGTGTCTCCGCACCATAGTCTAAAATTCACCCGGTATTTATTTTTCATGCTTCCACCGTCTCTCTCTCTCGCGCTCTCTCTCTCTCCCTCTCCCCTCGTGCGTCACTGCGTCATCGTTTGCGTCATCCTCCGGTCTCCGTGTACTACCAGCGCAGCTCCGTCTCCTTCATTCACCACAGTTTACTACGGCGCTCATACGTCCAGAGGTGCTGCGCTCCCGTGTCCTCCTTCTACCCGCTGCTTTGGACTATCACTGTGCTTTTTAAACATGTTGGAAGTAGAAGGTAGGAGCTGGAAACCCTACATTTATCCGCTTTTACGGTCGTCATTTATCGCCGCATAAACTTTATTTTCCCGCTTCCTTTCATGATTGACAGGCTTCATTTCTGGACTAACATTTCTATATGTAACGTTTTTGCCCCACCCCCTTGAAATACAGATGCCATTTTATGTTAATATTAATCGTTGTGTAACCGGGAGGAGTGCCCGTGCCTGTGCGCCTCCGTGATGCTGAATTCCATCAATGAAAATCCTTAAATTGCTCGGATTTTAAACGCTAGTTCATATTTAACGCTATAAAGCCTAGTTGTGTAGTTGGAGGCTGTGCTATTTTAGTTCGTTCTGAGCTTTATCGTCCTGAATAATTCACAAACTTCTTTGATCTCGGCAGCGAATAAACATTAGACAGTGAAAGACTTTGTTCTCCCAGGTTTTTACAGGACTGGGAAATAAGACGCCGAGTCAAAGGAAATACTGTACATACATGTTAAAAGAGGGAGAGTTGAACATTTTTGTTCGTTCCATTAATTGTTTTGTTCATTGTCTGTCTATTTTGTTGATTGTTTTATTCATTTTTGTGTTCATTTTATGGATTGGTTATTTATTTTCTTGCTTCCTTTTTCCTCTGTCTATTTTCTTCATTGTTTTGTTTATTTTTCAGAAATTGACTTGAGTATTTTGTTCATTTATGTTCATTTACTTGACCATTGTGTTAATTTTGTGGATTATTTTATTCATCTTTTCACTTTTTGTTCATTTATTTAGTTTTTTATTATTTATTTTCCTTACTTATTTCAGTCATTATTTTGTTCACTTACAGTAAATTTCCTGACTGATTTTTTTTTTTCATTTTTGTTCAATGTGTGGATTATTTTTTTTGTAATTTTCTGGCTCATTCTGTTTTTCAAAAAAATTATTTTGTTTACTTTTACATTTCCTTTATTATTTTCTTTATGTGTATTTATTACATTGACAATTTTGTTCATTTTTATTCATTTTGTGCATAATTTTTCCATTTTGTTTATTGTTTGCATATATTCTTCTTCATTTTTCTCATTTTCTGGGCATTCTTCATTTTCTTGACTGCTTTGGTCATTTTCTGGTCATCCTTGTTCACTATCTTTTACTTGTTTGGTCATTTTTGCACATCTTTGTCTTTGTTCTTTGATCAGAATAAACATTAGGCAGTCAAAGCATCACTGAGGAACATGTTTGAAAATGAGGATGGTGGTGTATTGTAAGAAGCTGTTTAAAATGACTGAAAAAGGCTCGGAAATATGATTTACATGGTGATACTAGAGAGAAACTGTGAACGTTTCAAGTATAGTGATGCTAAAGCTTGTAGTTCTTGCTGTTGACACACACTAATGAATGACAAAAAAATTGAATTTTACAGGCCGTCTAGGTCATGTATTTATATATTTATATCCAACTTGATTATTTAAAAGGGAAATATATTGCCTGCTAATGATGAATTGCCAATTTTCCCATTTTAACAATCACATTATGTTGAACCGCTTGGCACAAGCATAAGTACATTTAATATATTATGATTATTATGGGGAGTCATGATTATTGCTCTGACTGTATGTGTAAAAATGGGGTATTTGGGCTTTTTTCCCACTCAGTATTAGTAAAATGTGCATTTGCCTGCTCCAGGAAACAGTTTAGTGCCATGGCTTTTACAAGTAGTTATTTGTAAACCTTGCTGTGTAAATAATGACATTTTTGTTGATTTTGGTTCATTTTCTTGATAATTTTGTTCATTTGTGAAATATTTTTTTCTATTTTCTTCTGTTTGGTTCATGGTCATGATTATTCCATCAATTTTTTTTAACAAAAATTTTGTAGATTTTTTTCATTGTCTGTTCAAGGCCTATGGTTTTGCTTCTGTCGGCTGGACTGGAAATTTGATTTGAAAACATTTTGCTACCTATCCAGGAAGTTTCAACCAAATTTCCAGTTCATTTTGTAGATAATTTTCTTTTTTTGTTATTTGTTTTAAATGATGTTGATCAGTTTACTTAATTTTTGTGATTATTCTATCCAGTCATGTTCATTTTGTTGCTTTCGATGTTCATTTCAGTTCATTTTCTTGTTAATTTTGTTCATTTGTGGAATTTTTTTTTCTGTTTTGAGCAGTTTGGTTCATTTTATTGATAATATGATTTTTTTTTCATTTTGTAGTTTATTTTTTCATTATTTGTTCATTTCTTTAATTTTGTTGTTCCGTTTGGTTCATGTTGTTGCTTATTTTGCTCATTTTCTTGATCATTTTGTTCATTTGTGGATTATTTTTTTCTTTGTGATTCTATTTGATTACTTTGTAGATTTTTTTTCAATTGTGATATTCAGTTTGGTTCTGTTTCATGATTATTCTGTCCATTTGTGTTCATTTTTTTTAAATTTAATAGAGCATAAAGTTCAGGCTTCATTCTAATATACTGTACAGTATCTTAATATATTTTATTTTACAGTGTAAAATACAGAAATGTGTTGTATATGAATCTTCAGTGCAGGTTTTGCTCTTTTTTATGCTTATTTGGCTCATTTTGTTGTTTTCGTTGTTCTATTTTGTTCACTTTCTTGCTTGATTCAGAGATGCCAGACTAAAAATAACCCCCTAATGTTCAAATGAAACTCTCCCCTTGACTCTGCCTACCTTCTCAATCAGCCACAGTTTCTTAATTGTTAGTTCCGCTTCCATCCAGAGCTGCTGTTGTTGTGCTTCTGATTCCTCCCAGATGACCTGACTCATACGTCCAGCTGTTCTATGTCTGAATCACTGTGAGCGTTCAGGTTCAGATGAAGCCAGCTGGAGTTGAGTTAAGGTGAATCAATGAGTTAAGGGGAGTAGTTCTGTTTTTGGTGAGAAGAGAAGTTGGGTTGCAGCTTAATGCCAGTCAGCTTTTTCCATCAGCTTTTGCTTGACCACACATGCAGGACTGTATCGCTGTGTTGATTAATTCATGTTTAATGAGGTTACGCTGCTGGGTTCGTGCTGTGCCGCAGCTGGAAATGTAGACTCAGAGGTCAGAAGTGCACTGAAGTGACAATCTGCTCAAAAAAAGGGACAGTCTGCTGTTGTACATTCACATCCTAACACATACTTCAAGTCAAACCAGGGTGGAGGCTTTGTTTGAAGATGTTTAATGTGTTAATTCATCAGTTGGTACCTTTACTGGATAACTATTTGACGGGAGAAAAGCAAGAAGGTAAATAGAAAATGTGCAAAAATGAATAAAATAGTTTAAATAAAGGGCAAAAATAAGCAACAAAATGAGCAGATGTAAAAAAAGATTGACAAAATAATGCACAAACTGAACAACAAAATGAAAAAACTAGTCAATATCATAGGCAACAAAATGAGCAATAAAATGAACGAAGGAATCAAAAAATGAGCAAAATAATCAAGAAAATGAACAAAATGAGCAACAAAACAAGAAAACTTAAACTTGTCACAAAATGAACAAAATCATCAATAAAATATAGAAAGTGAGCAACAAAATGAATAAACTGGACAAAAAAAAAGAAAAAATAGTCAAGACATGGAACAAAACAATCATCAAAATTAACAAACTAGTTAAAATATGAACAGAATAATGAACAAAAGTATGAAACTGGTCAAAAAATTAACATGAAAAAAATTTTAAATGAACAAAAAGGTTCAGAAAACAAATCTGTGTTATGACACATTTTATGTATAATGCATGAAAAATAATGATTAAATTGAATCAAAATGAACAAAATAACCACTAAACTAAATTTGAAAAAAAAAGGATGTAAAGAATCCACAGGACAAAAAAGTAATCAAAATAATCTACAGAATCAACCAAAATAAGGAAAAATAATGAGAGAAATGAATATTAATCAACAAAATAATGGAGAAGATGAACAATGATGAGCAAAAATGGAAAATATAACATTGAAATCCATATCTATAAAGTCTGAAATCTGCTGTATAAAGCTGCTGGTTTCAGTGATGTTTTTTAAGGGAACTGTACCGACGTGAGCTGTGCCAGAGTAAAAAAAGAATGTGGATTTCAATGTTTTTTTTTTCCCTTTTCCTCCTCTGCCTCATTCGTGTGGATGCAGAGACACTGAGGGCGGAAGCGTGGGCTTCTGTGAGACTCAGAAATATAGCTGCTGTAAAAACGTGATTCCCAAACTTTTTCACCTGAGGACCCAAAAAATGAAATAAATAGAAAATGAATATAAAATGGTCAGAGTAATCAAAAACATGGACTAAAGCCAGCAGAATAATTAGCATCATAATCAAGAAATTCAACAAAGTATTCAAAAAATGGACAAAAAATGAACACAAAATCATCAAGGCAATACAATTATCAATATAAAAATAGTAAATATCGAATAGTTTGGAAAATGAACAACATAATAAACAAAATGCATGAAACATGACCAAAGTAAGCAATAACATGACTAGAAAATGAACAAAATAATAAAAAATGAACAGAATAAGCAACAAAATGTTAACCAAAATGGAAAACATAGTCAAAAAATGAACATAAATAGAAAATAATGGAAAATAAATAGAATAGTCAGGAAATAGAACAAAATACAAAACAAAATGCATAAGAATGGCCAAAAATAAGCATGACAATGAATGGAAAATTAGCAGTCAGTAATCAAGAACATGACCAAAAGTAACAAAATAATCAAAAAATAAACACAAATAAACCAAATAAAATTATCAGGATAATTTGAATCAATAAAAATTTGCAAACATCAAAATTGATAGAAAATAAAAGTAATCAAGACATAAGCAGACTAATTGAGAAAATGGGCAGCAATGGAAAAAATAACATAGTAAGCAACAAAATTAGTCAAAATTGGTAAAATATTAAAGGAAATGGAGAGAGCAAAATGGACAAAGTATTCAAGAATATGGACCAACATGAAAAAAATATTTTTAAAAAACCCTAAATACTAAATAAAATCTATAAAAATGAGCATAATAAGCAACAAAATGGACAGAATAATTAGAAACATAGAACATACGTCAACAAAATAAGGAATAACCAAGAAAAACAACACAAAAGGAACAAAATAATAAACCCCTTCACAGTGGCTCAGTGCCAAATTTTGGGTCAGACCCTGAATTTGAGAAATGCAGTTCAGGTTGTAGAGCTCATTCATTTAAGCCTTTCGGTCCTGTCTCATTCACCTTCCTACTCTTTTTTTTCTGTCTCTTTGTGTTTCCAGTGAATGGAACGCCGGCCAGTCAGCTGTCCACTCCTCATTCGGGAAAATCTCCCAGCCCCTCTCCAACCAGCCCGGGCAGCCTCAGCCAACGCCAGGTAAGCCGAGAAGACACAAACAAACAATCAGCCACCGCTGGTATGTAGTGATGATCTATAACACATCCCTTCTATGTTCTCAGGAAAAGGACAAAGACGTGACTGAGCATAGGCCGACAACGTCTTAGAGTCACTAGAGAATGGAGAAACCACAACATCCAAATACCTGTAGTTTGTCAGGAGGGGGTCGGGGTTTGGCTTTTGACCCCATGCAGTGCTGCTCTGGAATTCCTGAGAATGGCAGTCTCATGTTAGGATCCTCAAAATCACATTTTTATCCAGTGTTCATAGTTTAACATGCACTCCCAGTCTATTTATTCTACTTTCCTGTCATGTTGCTGCACCTGTAAACCCATGGTTGATCTCTGTATCAGTCTTTGGTAGCGGAACATGATGCTGACACAGACTTTCATGCCCCTTTTCCACTGCTGGTATCAGGCTGGCATGGCACTGTTTGCCTTGGTGCAGCTTTTGATGCATTTATATTCCATGTGAGCAGAACTATGGGGACTATTTTGGTGTGTTATGATGTGAGCCAAGGCAAAACCACAACCAACTGTTGTGAAATTATGCCGATAATTGTTTTTGTTATGTTGCAAATTTGTCACGGAAAACATGACACATTTTTCCATTAGGCTCTGTATTGATAAATCAACCATTAGTTTTTAGAAAAACAGTATTTTCACCTCAAAATGTCATTTTGTTTCAAAGATCATAAATGAATCATAAGTTTCTTCCAGCACCACTGTTGTTTTGTTTGTAACTGCCGTCATGTTGAAGTAATGTCACTGTAGAGTGCCTAAATCCCGCCCCTTCAGGTTTTGACTCATGGGCCCTATCTGAAAATATTGTATTGCACTCAATAGCAAAAGACAAATAATTTTTATTTTAATTATGCCACTGTTTACACACATGTTTTGGGAATTTAAAAGGCATTTTTTTAAAGTCAAGAAAGTATCACTTTATTGTCAAGCTGTTTAAAGTGTAAGAGAGTCAAAATACATAATTACAAAGACTACAAATCAGATTTTGTATAAGTGACATTGTAACTTTGTCTTTCTTTTACAACACTAAGAATAAGGTGAACTTACTGATGTAGCCATTTCAGTGCTGGTGACATATATTGCGTGAAATGGAAATGCAGTCAGTCCACTAAAATGGTAAACTAGCTGTTATCTTGACTTGAAAAATTGGGGAAAAAATTGTCAAAAAAGCTTAATACTTCAAAAATTAGAAAGGTTAGAATTATGAAAAGCAATAGCACACTTGTCTTGAATAAGCTGAAACATATGAAGTTTGAATGATTTGAATCGGACAAAAAATATAGGAGTAGTTAAATGACAAAAGATGTACGGAAGTGGAAGAAGAATATTCAAGACTGAAAACAACAATAGTGGGATTGCTGCATGACTCAGCAATCCCACTAATAAACAAGAAATGTCTTTTGAGTGCCATTTGTTTCTTTTTCTCTTTTTTTGCTTTTTCCCTTCTCCAAATAAGGTCCCAAAAAGGGGCGGGACTTAGCCTCTTTAGAGAATGCATTACCATGACAACCACCTGAGGTGGACCTGTATAGGCAGTAGAAAATCAGTGCTGTCGATAAACCACGTGATATTGACCCAAACTGAGTCTAGCTCGACTGATACTGGCAGTGAAGCAAAGGGCATTAGAGATGAATCTGTCTGTGTTAGAGAAATATGTGCAATATTCACTATAAAGATGAGACTGAAACAGGTTTGCATCTTCTGTGAAACACCGAGCAGAGCACTGCATTGTTAACCTCAAATGGGAAAGAACAAGACCCAGTCAGTGCAAAGCACTGCTGGTCTAGGAGAACTTTTTTATTCAGCCATGTCTTTTTGTACATGTCTTTTTGAGTGAATGATTCAAAAAAACATATTTTATACTAGTGAATCTGATGAGATTCAAACAGCTGTTTTTAGTGTTTTTTTGTGATTGGTCTGGGTTTAAAGTCTTGTTAAAATCTAAATTAAACAGACTGTTGTAGCTAATGGGAAAGGAGTGATCCAAGATGCAAGCACTACTGTAGAGAGACTACATCGGTGCAGAAAAGGAGCATGCAACTCGAATGGAGAACCTGGACGTTAGTGTAACAGAGTTCATGTACAGTGTATGGCATACGTGTATTCGACTGCAAAGTACTGAGTTAATCCAGTTCTTGACCGTGATGATGCTGAGGCTTTAATACCAGCCTGAGTCTTAATCAAAGCACGTTCTCTCACAGCAGCTCTTTAATTTGCAGGAGCTCTAAGCCTGATTTACTTCCTCCCATCATAAACAAACAATCATACCCTCAATTCACCTCACTTACATTCATATGCAGACACAGCAAGAAACAGCAACTTGCCGTGTTATATACAAATAGGAAAAGTGTGTGTATCTTTAAATATATTCACACAGTGTGAGGCACTTTGGTACCTCACAGCAGCGATGCAGTCACATTTATCTTGTAATTATTTAGGTCTTTAATGGTGCACACTGAGAGCACAAGGGTGACAGGAGTCAGTAACTTTTCACAGCACACAAAAGCAAGGGTATAGGGTTAATTTGAACACTGTGTGGCATATTTAGCTTATTATACCTGGAAGTTTATGTCATACAGGTCATTTTATGGTATAGTGTCACTTGTTAATGCAACAAAAATTAAGAAATCCAGCAATAATAAACAAAGTAAGCTAGAAAATGAAGAGAATACAAAAAAAGGGAAATAATAAACAAAATAAGTGAGAGAAAAGTAGCAAAAATGAACCAAATAGCCAACAAAATGAGCAAAATTGAACAAAACAATCAAGAAAATGAAACAACAGCAAACAGTAGTTAAAAAAATTAACAAAAAATGAACAAAATAATCATGGCAATGAGACATAACTAACAGAAGGAGACCAAAAGTTAGCAAAAATGAGCAAAAAAAGGGAGAAAATTACCGTAGCCAAAATGAACAAAATAATAAAGGAAGTTAACAGAAATGAACCAAATATTTAACCAAATTGTCAGAAATGAACAAAATAAGTCCATAACAATTCAACGGTGAACAGAAAAGCAGGTGAGACATATAAGAGGAAAAAAAATTATATATATATATACTGTATAATATAACTAATTTTATGATGGACAAATCAAGTCTACACCTCTACACAAAGAAAGTTTGTGTGTACATAGCCTAAAACTCAGCCGAGCATACAGAATCCATTTATTGCAGGCTGTATCTCTGGTCTCGTGCTACATTTGATATGCTGGGGAAAATTAATGGATGGTGGAGCGTCTGGCCCTGAGGCCTCTGAATCCAGCAGCAGCGAGGTTATATTTATGTGACACGAAGGTCGGCGAGAGCAAGAGAAGCCAATCAGATGTGGGTTGAAACTGCAGCGGGAACAGAAAAAGTCACACTGGAGCCTCAGACGAACATTTGTAATGGAAGTGGGTCAGCACAGATTGCAGAGTTAACAGGAAAGAGGTGTAAGAGTGCACACATTTGGAGGTTTTTAGTTTTGAGTGAAGTTATGTGGAGGAGCTAATGCAACTTTGAACATCAGCAACTTTTCTCTTAAAAGTCAGGGTAAGTACAGTAAGTTGATGATGATGATAATAGATGAATATAGACAATGATGGCAAGTAATACAAATTAAGTCTGATTTTTATTTTTATTTTTTAGCCTCATGACTCGTAAAGGTCGGTGATATGGCCAAAAATGCTCGGTTTAAAATGTTCAGTCAGTATCAATAAATGTCAGATCCTTATACCAATTTCAAGGCTGATTTCCTGTAATCTGGATCATCTGAAAGATGTATTTATGGATGTAGAACTGCGGTAGGGCAACATGTCTAAAAATGCTATCATAAAAGGGGATAATGCATTTCTTTACAAGTTTAAGTCTAATTTTGGATCTTGAGTATTAGCTTAAGTATCCAGTCAGCTGTTTGTGGTTTTAATTTATCAGTAAACGATACAAGAAAACAGCATGAAAAAGACTTGAAAAAGAAGACTTTAAGACTAAAAAAAGAGACAGAAGACATAACTGGAGAAAACACTGTAAACACTACAAAAAGAGCTACACTGCCAGTTAAAAGTTTGGACACAGTTTCACCTTTATTTTTATTATTTTTAACAGTGCATATATATATGAAGCAGTCACAGCATTAGTAGCATTAGTGTGCAGTTGCCTGGTAGTGTAAAAGGCAAAAATTGCAAAAAAGAACATAAAAACAGAAAAGTTGCAAAAAGAGAAAGATGCAATACAGTGTAAAAGACAAATTTGACATGAACATGCTCATTTGAGTTTTGACAAACTGGTTACCTTTTATAGAGTGAAAACAGCATTTATCACAAAAATCATTAAATATCACAATAAAAAATACATTATTATTGATTTAGCATTCAGCTCCATTTACTGCCTTTTTCAGTGACTTTATGTAGGTACAGTTAATGTAGAGTAGAGCATGGACAACTTTCCCACTAAAAGGTCAGGGTAAGTAAGGTGAAAGAGATGAAGATCACACTATTATAGCTCCAGCTTCTTCAGCTTTTTATTACTGTCCCTAAACATTACCCTAAGTGGCTGAAGTCAAATTTAGGACACAAGTGGTGTGTGCATTTCTGTACAAGAACTGATTGTGCTCTTTGTCCTCAGTGACTCTACACTGAGCCTGCACCAGTTTGTCTGGAAGAAGCATAGGCGGCCTTGCAGCCTATTATCTCTGCTCTCTGCAGCCTCACCCTCTGCAGCTACATTACACTCACACTTCTATTTTCTCCGCTCTCCCCGTCTGCCCCTTCCCTCCCTGACGGATTTTAATTTCTCGTTCACTCCATTTCCCATCCCATTCTCACTTACTCCATCCCCCTCCTCCAGCTTTCCCATATGAAAGGGTATTAACTTCACATGATTTCCCTTGTAGATGATTTCTAAGCTCCTCAGAGAAGTCAGCGCCAAGTTTGTGAAATAGTAGTCTGAACGTGTCAGTCAGACAAGCTTACATCACACCCACAAGTGTACAGCACACACACAAACTTGACTTTTTGACATTACATTCTCAAAATTCAAATATAAAACTTAATCTGTCACGCAGAAAACAAGCTTAAACCTTAAAAAGAAATACATCTATACATGACTGAATGGTACAGCTATTTTCATGATAATTACATTTAGTGCAGTATAGGTTTTCTTTTGTCTTTAGTGTTAATTTTGTTCACATTCTTCATTGTTTCTCTCTCTGTCGTAATAGGTTTGCACATTCTACCCTTACATTTGAAATATGTTTGTCATATTTTGACTATAAAGAATAGGTAAAACCACAAATATCCATCTTTTGCAGTGTTTTTATTAATCTTGTTGAATAAGATCTCAGATTGCACAAAAATAAGAACTAAATCACAAATAAGAACAAAATGTCAAAATACAAGTGCAGGTAATAGAGAGTGGAATTTCTGCCCCCTGTAATACATAAATTTTTTTTCCTGAAGTTAAAGATGCTCCCTGTGATGCTGGGGAAACTAGCTAGTCGCCTATCATTTGTAGTGGACCGCTATAAATGATTAGAGAAGTGATCTGCCAGTCAACTTGACTTACACCCTCATAGGCGTACACATTTGTGGAGTTGAAAACACTTTTGTAACTGTAGCTGCTGCAGCGCTAGCAACTGTA
>JAQQAE010000369.1:22626-34820 GCA_029823295.1 Pseudamia nigra
ACACCCTCATAGGCGTACACATTTGTGGAGTTGAAAACACTTTTGTAACTGTAGCTGCTGCAGCGCTAGCAACTGTATCCTGCCTAAGCACAGGATGACTGCGTACAGTCAGCAGATCACAGATTTCTGTGAAGAGAAGGGTCATCACTATGTTGTCAATTGTGTCATTCTTCATCTTTTGTGTCATTTTCATTTTTTTACTTTTTAAAAGCACAAAGAAGCATCTGTTTTTTTTTTTCTTTTTTTTTTTTTTGAACGTCAAGACCAAAAATCTGCCTTTGAACTGTATAGAAATGGTGTTTTATTGAAATAATGATTGATGTAGCATTTGAGGCTACGTCACTGGGAGCTTTTTCTACATCCACATACAGTTTCCAGATGACAGAATTTGTGACATATCAGCTAAATGCGTAATTACAGTTGCTGTAAATCCAGCTGCAGACTGTGGGTGACCAACCACTCGCGTTGCATTAAAACAGTTCACCTCATCGGACCCTGCACTGAAACACTTAGAGGCACTTTGCTGCCTGAAATAGGCTGCACGCGCCGTCCCGACCATCGCAACCTATTTCCCTGAGCTGAATGCATAGACACAGCATTATACCATGTCAGGCCTTTTTTCCTGTGCAGTTTCTACATGCATCCATGCACACAGACCTGAACACGTTTTCTCACATTACACATTCATGTGCGCTCAAGAACATGGGATCATCGCTCATGCACGGATGGTTGACAACAGCTTGATGTAGCAGACCACATGCTATGTATGTTGATACATTCAGCGTTTGCTACAATGACCCATTTTTATGAATTAGTAACAGAGGAGTGAAGGAATGGGCTACATTCATGAAGTCCTCCATCCCCCATGTTCTCCTTTAAGTGTTTTTAAAGCTGGCTGCACTAGAGCTGGGTGGTAAATTAATAATTATTATTACTGTGGTGTATATATTTATGATTTATTGTGATAAACATTTATCGATAATGCTAAAAAATCTGACAAAAATGATTCAAATGAAGAAAGTAATTAAATCAGAGATTAAGACTTTTCATCTTTTTCTGTCTTGTAGGTTTGTTTTTTCTGTCTTATGTTGTCTTTTTGAGCCAGTTTTGTCTTTTTGGTTTTTTTAATCATCTTTTACATTGTTTTTTTGATTTTCATGTTTTGTACCCCCCCCCCCTTTTTGCCATTTTTGTCATTTGTGTCTTTTATGTTATTCTAATTTTTGTTTCATCTTTTGTCATTTTTGTGTCTTTTGTCATTTGACATCTTCATCTTTTTTATGTCTTTGTCTCATAATTTTTTTGTGTGGTTTTGAGTCTTTTGTGCATCTTTTAAATATTTTATTTTGTGTCATTTTTGCCTTTTTGTATTTTATTAACGCCATTTTTTGTCTTGTTATATGTTTCTAAAAGCACAGTTGATCATCTGGTTTCTTCACTCAGGGTAAAAACTCACCTCTAAGATTGAGTAAAATAATGAGTTAACATTTATAGTGATATTACTGGCTGGCTGTTGTAAATTTTTAGACCATTGTCGACCGTACTGCCCAGTTCTACGCCTTACCTTCTGTTCCACCTTGTTATTCTAGCCAACCTGCAGACACACACGCACCCTGAATTTTGTTTCCTGACAATATCTGGCATAAAGAATGATAAATCATGAGCCAGCCAGGTCACAGCTTTCACTCAAAACAACACAGACAGGAAATAAATCATTCAGAAAGCAGGCAATATGCAGAGCGGTGTCTGACAAATTGAAGGCATTACAATTAGGAACTCTACGATGCAGTGATTAAGTGAGAAAGTGGTGCAGATGAGAGTACGAAGGGACGAGAGGGAGACAAAGTGCTAATCACCGAATGTAGTATGTCATCTCCATCCTCCTCTCACCACTGAGTCATCCATGTCCATAAATCCATTGAATTGCATGCTCCATCTCTCATTTTTATGTCCATATTTTGTGTTGGGTGATTCATGATTTAATAACGTATGTGCATATTTGTGCATGTTCCTGGGTGCGAGTGAGTGTGAGAGCAGACTGAGGTGTTATTATGAATTTGATAATGATTATGTCATCTCATCTATGTCAGTGTGTTGTCACAAAGGATTGTATTTGTTATTTGACTGTATTATATTTTTTGTGTCATGTTGTGTTAATGTCACTAGATGGCCTGACCAGATTTGTTTCTTTACCTGTAGAAAGGCTGGCAGCTACACACGACAAAGACTGGGCTCTGATATTAGAACAATGTGGCAGCAAGTTAAAGTTTTTTTTTTCTTTATACGTCCCATACTGTGAAAATGCATCTTTATCAGGATTTGAGGTTTATAGAAAGTCTGCCTTGAAAATTAAAGGCTGTGAAAATATGACCTCACTAAGTACTCAGTCTTGAGCAGGTTCCGCGTTCAAATCCCGGACGAGCCCCCAAATATGTTACAACCTCAAAAATAAACTTGGCTCAGAGACCATAACATATGAGATGGCAAGCTGTGCTGTACACAGGTTTTATTTCCAAAATATTCGCAACTGATTATACAGATAGTAAGGGAGTGTAGAGCCCCAGAAAAAAGAAACCAAAGAGGGAGAAGCCTGCAGACCAGCTGAGCATTTGACCATCGGATCCCGCCTTCTCCCCTAAACTAACACACAGACATTTACCCTAAAGAAGTAAAACTGAAAACATGATACCTGGTAACTTTCAACATATAAATAACTAGACTAGACTTCACCTACAGTGTCTGCTGTAGGTGAAGTCAGACAGTGGCTCCGCCCATTGGCTTGTAACTGTGCCGCTGTGTGCCTCAGCCAATCAGCTCTAAGAAAAAGGAGCACTTGGGAAATTAATACACAGTTATGAATTAGTGCAAAAAGAGGTGAGGTGCAACATGGAGGCTTGTGTAACATTGCACAACACTGTGGACAACATAGTCGAGCTAAAATGCACTAAGGCCTTAATACACCAGAGGCGTGACGTTTAAAAAGTGTTGGGAAAGTGCAATACAAGGGGCAGTTTAAAGGTTCATTTAAGTCAGTATATAGACACGTTAGGTTCCTTATCCTATTATCAGGTTAATAATGACCATACACATGAACAACATAAATAAACATTGTACTGAAATCAGAATGGCAGTCATACTTGAAAATATCCACCTTTAACGTCTTGCTTTTGTTGGATTGTAAATAAAAAACACAAAATATTTGCAGTGTGCAAACACATGAATAACGGAGGTAAATGGAGGTAAAATTCCATATTTAATGTAACATCTGTTCTACTGGCAAAAAGTAACCATGTGTTGAATGATACTGGTTTAAGTCACTAGATGTCATATTTTATTTGAAGTTAAAATGGAGGTCCCACTAAATACTGATTCTTTTTTTTGGCGAAACTTCAAATTTTTGTTTATATATTTCTTGTGTATTTTGGTTCTTTCAAAATTGAGAAATACATATTTATGGTCTTTATGATGTAAAATGGCTTAAGACTTGCACAGTTTTATTTTTAATCTGTAGTGGTTTTCATTTATGGATTACATAGTGTGATCCTTCACCAATGGATGACAGTTTTGTTTTTTTTGAGAGAGTCATTTTTGAATTTTTTGACTGCCTCTTGTATAACCAACAACAAATATTACATACAGGATCAAAACTATTCACAAAGGCAGCAATTGTAAGACTTTTCAAATAGAGGATTATGCAGTATATTTGCAGCAGATCAGTGGACAGAAATAGTAATAGCTTACACATGGAGCTTCATGTATGTAGAATGTGTTCCAAGTATTTGTGTCCCCTGTTCCTTTGTGTTGAGGTGGAAAGAAACACATGGCTCATATTGAGTCATATGACGTCCATGTTATGGAAACATCTCATTGTCGTCGTGGTCTACTTCACAGTGGCTACAAGTCAACAGGTCCATTCTTATTTCTGTGATGTACATTCTACACAAATGATAGTTGGCGATTTGTTTTGCAAAAGCTCAGTCAAATTTACCTCAGTCTGAAAAAAAAAATCCACTTACACTACCTTATGTTACGTGAACATAACTTAAAAGTTGCGTGAAAATAACAACCCTAGTGTGTGACTGCCTTCAGTCTCGCCCAGGATCCAGCAGAATTGTATATTTATAAAAAGAAAACTAAGATTTTAGAACATTAAAGGTTGGTATTAATAATTTTCAAACTCAAATTAGCCCCATTCCCAGGAGCCACTGCCCAATATTCCTGATAATTACTTTTTTCCCAATAAATTGGCATGAAACTTGTTTACACCATCACAGAACTCCTTTAAAGACTAAGTATAGGTGAAAATTTAAGTAAGATATGAGACCTTAAAAGTGATTCACTTTATTCCATCTGAGAATTAGTAACTTAAAGGAGCCATATTGTGACAAACAAAGTTTCTTATATTGTTGAAACAGCTTTGGAGACTCTGAATATAATGTCAAAGTATTAAAATTCTCACTTAAAGGAGAAAAAACACATAGCCCTTTTTTTCAGATTCCTGAACTTGAAAGAAGTCCAGACTCACCAAATTTTCCAGACTCACCGAAACTGTCCAAACAACCTACAGGATGGAGTCCATGGCACAGACAGGAAAGGGGCATGGTCAGCAACAGCTCATTTGCATTAAATGTAAAATTCACTGAAGCAGCCCATTTGATCCAGGGCTGAACACCAGCAGCAAACGCATATAAGAACATATTAGAATTAACTTGTTAAAAATAGGTACAGTATGTGCCCTTTAAAATTCTCTTGAGCTGCCATTCACACATGTCCATGCTCGGCTCATTTCTCACATGCGGCTGCCAGCTTTTCTCGGCTCATTCGTTTCTGTTTGTATTTTCTTTGCTTAATGTATTAATTTGCATTTGTCAAGGTCATTAAATCCATTGTCATTTCATTTCGCTTTGTGTTTATTTTGTGTTCCTCATCTTATCTCCATTGTTAATAAACAGCTGTTTCAACACATTCATCATTTCAATTTGTTAAAAATAATTACACTCATCTTCCTATACATGTTGATGTGCTCTCCTTTGTTAAACTCACTTCTGTATTCAGCAGAGTGCCAATTACAACACAAACAGTCCCAGAGGTGCAGTCATCTCCCTCTCCCACTGCTTCTCATCTGGACTGCTCGACTCTTCCTCTTCCTAAGCATTTAATTACATTTCAAGGAGCCTGATTCAAAAACTTCCCCTTGTCCAACTGGCAGCGCAGGACGACAAAATCCACGAAAAGTGTTGATGCCTTCAGATCAGTCAAATAGATGATGTTTTCTGTCCGTCTAGACACAACGAATTGAGCCAAGAAATATTATCTGTGGTACCTCGTGTTCTTATGGAACCTGGGAAAAAAAAAGTATCCTATTTCTATTAAACCATATTAGATTTTTTTTTCTCCCCCACTGAAGTAAACACTAATAAATCTTACCTTTGCTAGATAAGGCGTGACACTGAAAATGACAGGAAATACTGTGGGAGAGGGGGCTTTAAAGCCTGAGAGTCACAGAAGGAAGGCTTTAGGATGTACTGTACGTCGTAATCAGATTTGAATCACAGCTTTGAGGACGAGTCCAGCAACGTGCTTAAGATGGTTATGTAAAAGTTTGCTGTTTTTTTTAATTGCGAAAATCTGCTGCAGACTTAGAGCTGAGGAAAACGTGCATCAATATTATCATGGTGTGGATGATTAGCTGATGATACTAACAATAAATATCTCATTTTATAAAAGATGCAACAAGATTAAAACAATGCAAACCTTTTTAAAGAGTGCAAAATGAAATATGCAGGTTTTCATCACTGCATTCAAATTGAGTGCATAAAATAATCAAAATTTAAATCACGCGCCTTGAATCAAAATTTAACAATGCAAAAGAGAAAAAAAATTACTAGAATCAACCACAAACAATAAAATAAATGATGCATGGCAAGGAACAAAATTAAAACACAGCAAAAATTAACATCATATGCAAGCTCAACAAAAATGAGAAAGAAAGAATAAAATTATCATCAACATGCCGAACAAACTGAATGAACAATAACAAAATCAACAAAACAAGATGATAAACGATATAAACAAAAATGAACAAAATAATTCTCAACATCAACAAAAATAATTTAAAATAGAGCAAATTAATTGATGACATGCAAGACAAACTGAATGAAAAAGAACAAAATGAACAAAACAGTATGTAATACAAACAAAAATTAACCAAATAATGAACAAAATAACTAAGGAAATTAACAAAATAAACGACACAATTACCAATGGCACAAATATGATCTATAAAATGAACAATATCATCTATGAAATAAGCAAAATTATCTAGAAATAAAAAAAATCCCAAAAATTGAACAAGACATGCCAAAAAAACTGAATGATAAATTATAAGATTAACAAAACACGACAGTAAATGAACAGAACATAAACAAAAATGATATAAAAACAAGGAAAAATAATCAGCCAATCATGCCAAACTGAAGAAAAATAAGATGAATAAAACAAGACGATAAGAAAATAAAATGAACTAAATATTTTTCAACATCAACAAAAATCATCAAAATAGTGAAAATATGACAAAAATAGTGAAAATGACCAACAAAGTTGAGAAAATATCACAAAAGATCCAAATGATCAATCAAATGAACCACATGTGTATAAATGATCCAAAAATGAACAGAAAAAGACAAAAATAATAGAATACAAGCCACCATACCTGAAAAATACGAACTCCCAAACCTTGCACAGTAACTGATCTGAAAAGACAGAAATTTAAGTCAAAGACGGAATAAAGAAAAAGGCAGCAACATGAATTTGTGATTTACTACCTACAGTATGTCATTCTGCTTATTCTGAATTAATATTGCTGTCATGAATCAAAATAAATCAAATGGCTGCAGCATTATTTAAACATTTTACATGTGTATTACGATAAATATGACCGCTGTGTGATCTGTGGCCCTTCTTTTGTGGCGCTCTGCTTCCAGGATGAGTCTCTGCATTTAAGGTCAATAATGAACATCCTGTTTAATTCAAATTCATGTGCTGATTTGTATTCAGTCGCCGGCCTTGTGGGTTTTGAAGAGCAGCGGCTGCAGCCACGATGATGTGGAAGGTCTGCTGGTGTGTTTTTAGTGCTGTGAGTCATAGTCGCTGAAAGTGGAAAGAGGTATGGACATGCAAAGCTTGGAATAGTGCATGTTGTATTGTGCAACAAGGAGAAAGGTGGAAAGTCTAACAATAACAAGACGGCTGCTGGCACTCCTGCCGAGCCTCAACATCATAGGGTTAGATTTCAGATAGATGGACAGACGCAATTTATGATTTCTGCTTCTGTTTTGTTCATTTCTTTCAATTATTTTGCTGTTTTTGTACATTTTAATGGACGAAAAATGAGCAACACTATTATAAAAATGAACAAAAGGTATTAAAAATAATCAAGGGATTAAGCAAAAATAATGTTAAGTCAACAGACACAAGCAATGAATGAAAAAAAATAAACAAATTAACAATGAATAAATAACATGAACAACATAATGAAAATGAGCAGTTATGTACAAGATGAAAAGAAATTATGACAAAATAAGAATTAAATAATCAAGAAAATGAACATAAATGAATCCAAGAACAAACAATATGACCAAATTGATCAAGAAAATGGACAAACCAAGTAAGAAAATTTGCAAAACTTACCAAAGATAATGAGGAAAAATGACAAAAATTAACAAAATGGTTAAGAAATTTTTAAAAGTGATCAAAATAATCAAGGACTTAAGCTAATTATTGTACTAAGTGAACAGATGCAAGCAAATGATGAACCAAAAAAAACATTTTCAAATGAAAAAAAAAATTCAAGAAAACAACAACATAATTCATAAAATGAGCAGAATAATGTATAGGGCAAAATGAAATGAACATATGAACCCAGTAATCAAGAAAATGAACAAAACAATTAAGAAAATTATCCAAATATGTACAAAGTGAACAGAAATAAACAGATTATGAATAAAATCATAAAGACAATGAACAAAATAAGCAAGAAAATTAACAAGAATGATCACAGACTGAAAAACTAAAAAATGCTAAACAAAATGATCAAATTTGAACAAAGAACATAAAGAAAAAATCAATCAAAATAAGCAAGAAAATGAACAAAATAGACAAGGAAATAAGAAATGTGAAGCAAGCAAATAGAAACGAGCAAATTATGACAAAATAATCCAGAAAATGAACAAAAACAAGTAATCAAGAATGTGAACAAAATAAACAGAATAGTGAGGAATATGAACCAAAACTGAACAAAATGATCAAGAAAATAAACATAAATGAATCAAATAACAAACAAAATGACCAAAGTTATTGAGAAAGTGAGCAAAAATGAACAAAATAACCAAGGGAAAAAAACTGTAAAAATGTAACAAAATAATCCATATAGAACATATTAAATAAAATAAATAATCAAGGAAATAAACTAAAATTAATAAAATAACAAATAAAATGACCAAAAAGTACAAAATAATTGACAAAATGAGCAACAATGAACAAAATAACCAAGAAAAGTGAACAAAGCGAACAAACTGCTATAACTGACAACATTGATAAAAGAAATGAGAAAATAATCAAAGACATAAACTAAAATGAACAAAATAATGAGCAAAAACCAACTAAGTCATTTTAAATGAACAATATAGCTAAGAAAAAACAAAATAATCAAGAACATCAACAAAAATTATTTAAAAATTGAACTATATTAAAGAAACAAACAAAAATCAATTTAAATAACTAAGAAAATCAACAAAGTGAATAAAATTATGAACAAAATTAGCAAAACTGAACCAAATGAGTGAGAAAATATGAATAAAATATTCCAGCAATAAAAAAATAATCAAAAATGGAATCATTTATGTAAAAGCAGGGCTTTTTTTTTTTAGAGACCCAAAAGTGATTGGCCAAAAAAACATCACTGTAAAGTGTTTTGTTGGGGTACAAATCCCCCCTCTCCCATCCCCGTTGACATCTACACCCAGACCAGACTCCATTCATGTCTCTCCTGTTAGTCCGTCCACGTCTCAGTCTTCCTCACCTTGTCTCTCCATCTGTCTCATAGTTTTCACACAGGAAAGAGACACAATGTTCATAGAAGGCTGAGCCCACCTCTCTGCCTGCAGACAGGAAATGACCATATATGGGCTTCTGTCTCCACTCTGGAAATCTCATAAGCTGCCTCTCCTCTCTGTGAGCAGTTTCCATAGCAACAGCAGTTTGTTTCCCTCGGTAACAGGAAGAGAGAGAGGTGAAAATGAGAAAGCGAGTATGGAGGACAGGGCTCGGTGTGAGATAAGGGCATGAGAGAGGTAAATATATCTGTTGTGGATGAGGAAATAAAAGGCTTTCTCAGATGAAGCGCTCAAAGGTCATGGTTTTTATGGATATTAACTGGCTTTTCTTGTTCTGGGAAGGATGCCCGAACAGAAATAAGGTTTCATAAAGCAAATTCAGGCTGACTCACAGCTTCATAGACTCACCTGGATGGCTTTGAGGTTGCAGCTGAGGAGATGAGTAAAAGAGTTGGCAGACACTCGGGCACAGATGAGATACAGGGCAGCTCAGCACTGTAAATAGTTTTCACATCCCAGTCGTTACAATCTGTGGCCTTTTACACCAGGATACTTCAGAGTCTGACTGCAAACCAGAGAATCAGAAGTACCGAAGAAGACGGAACATCAAGGTTACCTGTGATCTTCAACTCTTTTCACTGTCCCATCACAGGCTCTTCACATTTGACCATGTAGAGGGATCTACAAAATGCAAGAAATGCTCATTTTATTATGTAAAAACGCCTGCATTTTGCAAGACAATCATAAACAATGAACATGTAGAAAAGAAGACGAACTGAAAATGTGCAAGATTATGAAACCAAAAGGATGAAAATGTCATAAGAGGCAAAAAAGACAAACTTTTCCAAATATATGTACAAACAAAGTGTCATAAATGATTAAATGAGACAAAATTTTAGATACGAGATGCAAAAAACAACATATACGTAGTTAATGATTCAAAATAGAAGAAAATATATGTAGATGATGCAAAAAGACAAAATGTTGGAAGTGATTAAAACATCAAAAAATGTCTATAAAAGAAACAAAAAGACAAAGCAGCACAAATTATTTTTAAAAATTGAACATTCAGGTAAAAGTTCGAAAACAGCAAAATAATCAACGAAATGACTAGGAATGAATAAAATAATCAAGAACATGAAAAAATAAGAAAAGACAAAATAATGAACAAAATAATCAGAAAATTAGTAAATATTCTACACAATGATGAAGGAAATAAAGAAAAAATAATAATCAGAATGACCAAAATAACAAAATCATTGAATAAACAGAACAAAAAAACAAGAAAAGGACAAAAAATGCATTTTTTCATTAGCAAAATAATAAAAATAAATATCTAAAAGACACAAAAAACAAACATGTCACAAAAGTTGCCAAAGGATGAAATTTGCATTACATATGCAACAAGACAAACATCAGAAAAGATTAAAATTGCACGTGAATGATGCAAAATAACTAAAAGCAATGAGGAATTACAGTACCACCACACTCAACAATTATTTCAACATGTGTGGATATTTATTATATAATGTGCTCAGATACCACAAAATGTAGCAAATTCTTACAAAATGCTCTATTATTACATCATGAAGCGAAAGTTTATTATATTGTACTGATTTATGTCATATGTGATATTATTAGATACTGCTGTTAAATACATTCAGTCAGGATGAGTCAGATGAAGGAAACTGCAGGTATTTAGTTCTACCGACAAAGGAAAATAGAAGCTCTGTGAGAATCATCGTGGTTTCACCTAGATGTTCAGTTTCAGTAGTTATCTGGTTTCTAACCTTGTTCATTTTCAGTGCCCAGATGTATCGGGATTTGTCAGGGATAATATTGACCAAATAGTAGGTTATCTGCATGATTCTGCTCCAGATTATCATTATTATATCGGCCTTTAAACATCCACCATTGGTCGACCTCTGCTCCGTTTGCATCAGAGCCACAGAATGAAGCCAGTCTCAATTATGAAGTTAGCCTGTGTAATTATATGATCAAAAAAGGCTGTAATTTGAAGGTCTAGTGTGTTTATGGTGATATTTTGGATTCAGTGACACAGTATCTGAAAATACACAAAATTAAATCACTATGCATATTTTAAGGTCCCGTACTGTGAAAATCCATCTTTGTTTGGTTTTAAGGTTCTTATAAAATTAATGTTACTTACTGGTGAAAGATGTGGTGTTATTACATCATTTTGACCTTATTAATCTACTTTACCTTTATATTCAATGTCTTAACCCTTCTGACCCCACTCACTTAGCAGACAGGAAGTGTGAACTGTTTCATATCATATCTTCTTAAATGTAGGAACAAGACCCCATCCATCTGTAGATAGAATAGAATAGAATAAACTTTATTTATCCCTTCATGGGAAATTCAAACAAGGAGCTTATTTTAAAGGTCCTATCCAACTTTTTTAGGGATTTTGAGGTGTATATAAACTGAGATGTAAAATATGAAACTTGTTCATATCACAACATAACTGCCACAACAAACAAGCTGCTTTGAATTTTTGTGTTTTGCGATATCACAAATTACAACCAATCACAGTCGAGATAAAATAAAACACCCCCATGAGTAACTGAGAATATTCAGACATTTTTTTTCTGAGAAAAGTGAAAAGGTCATTATTTAGTAGTCTTTAGACGCGGTATGACCCCAAGCCATCTTCATCAACCTTCCCTGATGAATGTTGTTATTTATGATACCTTTCACAGTATGACAATATGGGACTGTTAAAGATAACCTGCATATTTCAAAATAGAAATTCCAAATTCAAAAATTTTCCTCAGTAACAAAGCAAATAGACACAAATCACAACCACACATTGCACTGTTACGTACAACAACAGCGATATGAGTATTTCTAGAAACCGTGCAGCTCTAGTTTGTAAAGATTTGTGGCAGGTAGTGGTTAATTTGGGTATTATTTAAATATTGCATGTTAAGTGAGTCAGCAGTGATTATAAATGCAGATCCCACTGTGAATACAAGAAAAGCACACACACACACACACACACACACACACTGCATACTCTGAAACAGTGAGCAAACAGCAGAAAAGAAACCCTCATTA